>CAJQUW010016643.1:0-53741 GCA_907163375.1 Prostheceraeus crozeri
TCCAACATACACACTGTTGAAACTTTATTTTTAATCTGTAAACTGTTTGAAACTATATCTTTCACTTACAAATAGTAGAACGCTAAGTCTAACTTGCAAACTAGTAAATCTTGCGATCTTATTTTAACAAACAGATAAAACTCTATTTCTAACATATACACTATTGAAACTTTATTTCTAACTTGTAAACTCTTGAAACTTTATTTTTAACTTGTTAACGGTTGAAACTTTATTCTATTTCTAACATGCAAACAGATAAAACTTTATTCTTAACTTGTAAACTGTTGAAATTTCATTCTATTTCTAACATATAAACAGATAGAACTTTATTCGTAACATACGCACTATTGAAACTTTATTCTTAACTTGTAAACTATTGAAACTTTATTTTTAACTTGTAAACGGTTAAAACTTTGTTTTATTTCTATCATACAAACAGATGAAACTTTATTCTTAATATATACACACTATTGAAACTTCATTCTTAACTTGTAAACTATTGAAACTTTATTTTTAACTTGTTAACGGTTGAAACTTTGTTTTATTTCTAACACACAAACAGCTTAAACTTTATTTCCAACATACACACTGTTGAAACTTTATTTTTAATCTATAAACTGTTGAAACTATATCTTTCACTTACAAATAGTAGAACGCTAAGTCTAACTTGCAAACTAGTAAATCTTGCGATCTTATTTTAACAAACAGATAAAACTCTATTTCTAACATATACACTATTGAAACTTTATTTCTAACTTGTAAACTCTTGAAACTTTATTTTTAACTTGTTAACGGTTGAAACTTTATTCTATTTCTAACATGCAAACAGATAAAACTTTATTCTTAACTTGTAAACTGTTGAAATTTCATTCTATTTCTAACATATAAACAGATAGAACTTTATTCGTAACATACGCACTATTGAAACTTTATTCTTAACTTGTAAACTATTGAAACTTTATTTTTAACTTGTAAACGGTTAAAACTTTGTTTTATTTCTATCATACAAACAGATGAAACTTTATTCTTAATATATACACACTATTGAAACTTCATTCTTAACTTGTAAACTATTGAAACTTTATTTTTAACTTGTTAACAGTTGAAACTTTGTTTTATTTCTAACACACGAACAGCTTAAACTTTATTTGCAACATATACACTGTTGAAACTTTATTTTTAATCTGTAAACTGTTGAAACTATATCTTTCACTTACAAATAGTAGAACGCTAAGTCTAACTTGCAAACTAGTAAATCTTGCGATCTTATTTTTTAATAACAGTCACACCTTTATTTCTAACATATACACTATTGAAACTTTATTTCTAACTTGTAAACTCTTGAAACTTTATTTTTAACTTGTTAACGGTTGAAACTATGTTTTATTTCTAACATACAAACAGATAAACTTTATTTTTAACTTGTTAACGGTTGAAACTATGTTTTATTTCTAACATACAAACAGATAAACTTTATTTTTAACTTGTAAACGGTTGAAACTTTGTTTTATTTCTAACATACAAACAGATAGAACTTTATTCTTAACTTGTAAACTGTTGAAATTTCATTCTATTTCTAACATATAAACAGATAGAACTTTATTCGTAACATACGCACTATTGAAACTTTATTCTTAACTTGTAAACTATTGAAACTTTATTTTTAACTTGTAAACGGTTAAAACTTTGTTTTATTTCTATCATACAAACAGATGAAACTTTATTCTTAATATATACACACTATTGAAATTTCATTCTTAACTTGTAAACTATTGAAACTTTATTTTTAACTTGTTAACGGTTGAAACTTTGTTTTATTTCTAACACACAAACAGCTTAAACTTTATTTCCAACATACACACTGTTGAAACTTTATTTTTAATCTGTAAACTGTTGAAACTATATCTTTCACTTACAAATAGTAGAACGCTAAGTCTAACTTGCAAACTAGTAAATCTTGCGATCTTATTTTAACAAACAGATAAAACTCTATTTCTAACATATACACTATTGAAACTTTATTTCTAACTTGTAAACTCTTGAAACTTTATTTTTAACTTGTTAACGGTTGAAACTTTATTCTATTTCTAACATGCAAACAGATAAAACTTTATTCTTAACTTGTAAACTGATGAAACTTCATTTTATTTCTAACATACAAGCTGATAAAACTTTATTGTTAACTTGTAAACTGGTGAAGCTTCATTTTATTTATAACATACAAACAGATAAAACTTTTTTCTTAATATACACACACTATTGAAACTTCATTCTTAACTCGCAAACTATTGAAACTTTATTTTTAACTTGTTAACGGTTGAAACTATGTTTTATTTCTAACATACAAACAGATAAACTTTATTTTTAACTTGTAAACGGTTGAAACTTTGTTTTATTTCTAACATACAAACAGATAGAACTTTATTCTTAACTTGTAAACTGTTGAAATTTCATTCTATTTCTAACATATAAACAGATAGAACTTTATTCGTAACATACGCACTATTGAAACTTTATTCTTAACTTGTAAACTATTGAAACTTTATTTTTAACTTGTAAACGGTTAAAACTTTGTTTTATTTCTATCATACAAACAGATGAAACTTTATTCTTAATATATACACACTATTGAAATTTCATTCTTAACTTGTAAACTATTGAAACTTTATTTTTAACTTGTTAACGGTTGAGACTTTGTTTTATTTCTAACATACAAGCTGATAAAACTTTATTGTTAACTTGTAAACTATTTAACTTGTTAACGGTTGAAAAACTTTATTGTTAACTTGTAAACTGGTGAAGCTTCATTTTATTTATAACATACAAACAGATAAAACTTTATTCTTAATATACACACACTATTGAAACTTCATTCTTAACTCGCAAACTATTGAAACCTTATTTTTAACTTGTTAACGGTTGAAACTATGTTTTATTTCTAACATACAAACAGATGAAACTTTATTCTTAATATATACACACTATTGAAATTTCATTCTTAACTTGTAAACTATTGAAACTTTATTTTTAACTTGTTAACGGTTGAAACTTTGTTTTATTTCTAACACACAAACAGCTTAAACTTTATTTCCAACATACACACTGTTGAAACTTTATTTTTAATCTGTAAACTGTTGAAACTATATCTTTCACTTACAAATAGTAGAACGCTAAGTCTAACTTGCAAACTAGTAAATCTTGCGATCTTATTTTAACAAACAGTTGCTCCTTTATTTCTAACATATACACTATTGAAACTTTATTTCTAACTTGTAAACTCTTGAAACTTTATTTTGATATACAAACAGCTAAAACTTAATTTCTAACTTGTAAACTCTTGAAACAGTTATAATTTTATTTTTAATTTACACTTAGTCTAACTTGTAAACTAGTAAATCTTGCGATCTTATTTTACAAACAGTTACACCTTTATTTCTAACGCATACACTATTGAAACTTTATTTCTAACTTGTAAATCTTAAAACATTTCATATGGGCGATGATGATAGATGAAATAGTGTCAAATAAAATTAAGATAGCTTACACTTCTGATACAGGGATAGCAATCGACTGCGATCCATGTGTAAAGAGCTTGTTAGACTACGAAAGAGAGAAGTGTGTTATGTTGCGTGTGGCGCGTGAGTGTCCTCCCATTTCATTCCATTCATCAATTCGTCTCATTGATAGAGACAGGTAGAACTCATGGTTCTCATAACGTATGCAATGGAAAGTTTTAGGCAACCTTCGACAGTTGGCTAAATGTCGCCCTGGCGCGAATGCATACTACGTTGAGACAGAGGCAATCACTTGCAAACATGACGCAGAGAGGTTTAACAAGATTGAGCATTGCCGAATGTCCCTTGCGGTATACATAGCTATGGGTTTCACCGCCGCCCTTTACAGGAACGCCCGTCGAAAGGAAGTATTACACCGAACTTCATTTGCAACGTTCAAGTTGACTGATAGCAGATTCAACTTAATGATAGTATTCGCCAGTCCGAAGACTGCCCAGGGCAAACCGCGAGGAGGTTCTATCATGTCTTGCCCCATGGTGGTCCTTAAGAGAGCCGATGGTTCGTTCTCGGGAGTAATGTCATCTTACACCCTACCAATTCTACTGAGAGAGTCTTTGACTCTCTCTTTGGTAACACTGTCGACTTCCACACTAACTGGTACATGGCTAAAAAGTGGAATGTAGCGCCATTCCGTTGGATTGACAGCAGTTGCTGTCATCGGATTGCCAATCCGAGCAAGATTATTAAAAAACTCTGTCTTGCTCCTCTAGCCTGACAAACTCCTCAAATAAATTTCGCGGCCTTAACTGCGGTCCGCGAGGAGAGCTGACTTGACTGTTCGGCGTCTGCATGATTGAAATGGAATGAGAGGCAGTGGTTTATATACCCCTCTAATGCGACGCAACGTTCAAGTTGACTGATAGCAGATTCAACTTAATGATAGTATTCGCCAGTCTAAAGACTGCCCAGGGCAAAGCGCATTGAAGGCTCTATCATGTCTTGCCCCATAGTGGCCGATTATACGGTAGTGTGTTAGTAGATTTCAATCATTGAAAAGGGAAGATGAGAATCATTTCATTTGTCTCATCAACGTTTATCATGGGAGCAATCATTGAAGGGACATCTAATGAATTACATTTCACTCTACTCCATATCATAAAGACTAACCTTTGTCGAATGGCTGAAGTACTCTGACCTGGCGAAAGAAAGCGTCACGTTGAGTATGAAGTCGAACGCCCAACATGAGCAACGGCTCAGAGGTTTCGGTCTAACAAACGACGAACAACCCGTGCAACACAATCCCTCTACGGCAGTACCCGCCGTCCCGAAGGAACGCTCGAGCAAAGGAGGTATTACAGCGATGATGTGCTTTATGAGTAGAAGTGAATCTCTTGATAGCAAGAGACTATTCAACTAGATAGCAAGTCAAAAATAACCTGATAGCAGGACAAATGTATAGTCAGTAATTTACACTTAGTGAGGAATGATAGATTTGAGTGTAGTGAGTGGCACTCGATCCCGTCGACAGCCCGAAGGCCTTGTACTGATCACTAGGGAAGTGAGAGATCTTCCCCGATACCCGCTCTTTACAGCTGAAGACATCATTGTCACTGCCCCGAAGTGGTAACAGCAACGCCGAGTCAAAGGTAGTGAACAGTAGCTGGGATCTAACCCCTCAAAGCTGCCTTAGTCTTAGTTAAATTTGAAATCTGATAGCAGATTTGAACTCAGCATACTTGAAAACCTTGAGGAAACATCCCAAGTTGTTGCTTTGATCTACTTGATAGCAAGCCGTAGAGAGCTTGATTCACCAGCGTTTTGCAATGGAGATGTTTAGAGGCCACCCATGACAAGATAGCTAAGACTCAACCGATTGGCGTTCAAAGTGCTACGTTGAGAGCTGTGTCAAATGCCCAACATGAGACATGAGTTGTCCCAGCGGTTACGGTCTTAAATATGACACATTCCCTTGCCACACTTATCACTACGGCATCGTCCGCCGTCCCGAAGGAACACCCTGTCAGTGGAATATTACAGCAAAACTCTCCGTGTCTTGCTCGCTTTCAGTGAAAAGCCGCTTATACCATGAGAAGACTGGCTCAGACATCATTAAAAATGCTTTCATTGACTTCAGCAGGGTCGAAAACCCCAGAAAACCTCCAAAACTAGTGAATTTAAATTTTTCAACTTTTTAGCACTACTTATGAAATTTTATAAGTAGTCTGTCACTTAGGCCAGGTCAATAGCGACCGAACCTTTTTTGAATCAAGTCAAACGGACTTGTAGAAGCAAAGTTACAAGCCTTTAAAGTTTTGGAGTCTTTTATGGCCTGGAGACGAAGGCCATCTCCTGGCGAACCTCTAAGTCTGACGGCTTAGCTGATATCAGCAATGAAATTTTCTAAGTCGGTTTCTTACAGAAACTCGGAATTTGGAATGTCCGAAGCTATCATCGGAGCTCAGAGAGACGACCTACCTCTGACAATCGTTCTCCTCTAAATGACAAGTCTCCGTCGGTTCCCAGCTTATATAGTGTGTGGCGATCAGCTGATGACGTAATACCCATCATCCAAACACTAAAAATCCCGTCTATCTCCGGTTCTAGTGCTCCGATTGAGCTGGAAATACACCATTTCCATGTAGAATTTGACGCTGAATCCGAATCTGGCCTCCGTTTTCCCATCCGATGCTTCGTTTTGGCTCTACAGTAGGCAGCCATCGCAAAAATTCTAACTCTGTCGTTTTTTCGAAAAATGTTGAAAATTTTTCTCGCTGATGACTTGAAACTCTCCGATTGACATGAAACTCACCATACAGATAAAGAATTTGACGCTGATTCCAAATCTGAAATCCGTTTTCCCATCCGAGCCTTCGTTTTGAAGCTAGAGCCCAAAACGTCCCAAATTCTAACTCTGTCGTTTTTCACCAATGTCCCAAAATCTTAAATGGCGTCTCACATCTAAACGAAGACAGATAGGAACAAGCCGATTCTTTCATTGAATTTGTCTCACTCTTAGCTTTCAAACGAGCTATCGCACGACAAAATCCATCCACTGGAAGCCAAAATCGAAGCAAGCTGTCCAGAGGGGGGGGGACGTCAGCGAAAAATTTTTTCTCTCCGATTGCTTTCAAATTCACCATACAGATGCAGAATTTCACGCTGAATCCGAATCTGGCCTCCGTTTTCTCATCCGATGGTTCGTTTGGGCGCTACACATCAAAACATCCCAAATTCTAACTGTCGTTTTTCGACAATGTTCCAAAATCTTAAATGGTGTCTCACATCTAAACGAAGACAGATAGGAACAAGCCGATTCTTTCACTGAATTTGTCTCACTCTTAGCTTTCAAACGAGCTATCGCACGACAAAATCCGTCCACTGGAAGCCAAAATCGAAGCAAGCTGTCCAGGGGGGGGGGACGTCAGCGAAAAATTTTTTCTCTCCGATTTCGCTGGAAACATCCTTCCTAACCCAAAATTTCACGTAGATTCCGAATCTGGCCTCCGTTTTCTCATCCGATGCTTCGTTTGGGCGCTACACACCAAAACGTCCCAAATTCTAACTCTGTCGTTTTTTCGAAAAATGTTGAAAATTTTTTCTCTCCGATTGACTTGAAACTCACCATACAGATAAAGAATTTCACGCTGATTCCAAATCTGAAATCCGTTTTCCCATCCGATGCTTCGTTTTGAAGCTAGAGCCCAAAACGTCCCAAATTCTAACTCTGTCGTTTTTCGCCAATGTCCCAAAATCTTAAATGGTGTCTCACATCTAAACGAAGACAGATAGGAACAAGCCGATTCTTTCAGTGAATTTGTCTCACTCTTAGCTTTCAAACGAGCTATGGCATGACAAAATCCATCCACTGGAAGCCAAAATCGAAGCAAGCTGTCCAGAGGGGGGGGACGTCAGCGAAAAATTTTTTCTCTCCGATTTCGCTGGAAACATCCTTCCTAACCCAAAATTTCACGTAGATTCCGAATCTGGCCTCCGTTTTCTCATCCGATGCTTCGTTTGGGCGCTACACACCAAAACGTCCCAAATTCTAACTCTGTCGTTTTTTCGAAAAATGTTGAAAATTTTTTCTCTCTGATTGACTTGAAACTCACCATACAGATAAAGAATTTCACGCTGATTCCAAATCTGAAATCCGTTTTCCCATCCGATGCTTCGTTTTGAAGCTAGAGCCCAAAACGTCCCAAATTCTAACTCTGTCGTTTTTCACCAATGTCCCAAAATCTTAAATGGTGTCTCACATCTAAACGAAGACAGATAGGAACAAGCCGATTCTTTCATTGAATTTGTCTCACTCTTAGCTTTCAAACGAGCTATCGCACGACAAAATCCATCCACTGGAAGCCAAAATCGAAGCAAGCTGTCCAGAGGGGGGGGGACGTCAGCGAAAAATTTTTTCTCTCCGATTGCTTTCAAATTCACCATACAGATGCAGAATTTCACGCTGAATCCGAATCTGGCCTCCGTTTTCTCATCCGATGGTTCGTTTGGGCGCTACACATCAAAACATCCCAAATTCTAACTGTCGTTTTTCGACAATGTTCCAAAATCTTAAATGGTGTCTCACATCTAAACGAAGACAGATAGGAACAAGCCGATTCTTTCACTGAATTTGTCTCACTCTTAGCTTTCAAACGAGCTATCGCACGACAAAATCCGTCCACTGGAAGCCAAAATCGAAGCAAGCTGTCCAGGGGGGGGGGACGTCAGCGAAAAATTTTTTCTCTCCGATTTCGCTGGAAACATCCTTCCTAACCCAAAATTTCACGTAGATTCCGAATCTGGCCTCCGTTTTCTCATCCGATGCTTCGTTTGGGCGCTACACACCAAAACGTCCCAAATTCTAACTCTGTCGTTTTTTCGAAAAATGTTGAAAATTTTTTCTCTCCGATTGACTTGAAACTCACCATACAGATAAAGAATTTCACGCTGATTCCAAATCTGAAATCCGTTTTCCCATCCGATGCTTCGTTTTGAAGCTAGAGCCCAAAACGTCCCAAATTCTAACTCTGTCGTTTTTCACCAATGTCCCAAAATCTTAAATGGTGTCTCACATCTAAACGAAGACAGATAGGAACAAGCCGATTCTTTCAGTGAATTTGTCTCACTCTTAGCTTTCAAACGAGCTATGGCATGACAAAATCCATCCACTGGAAGTCAAAATCGAAGCAAGCTGTCCAGAGGGGGGGGACGTCAGCGAAAAATTTTTTCTCTCCGATTTCGCTGGAAACATCCTTCCTAACCCAAAATTTCACGTAGATTCCGAATCTGGCCTCCGTTTTCTCATCCGATGCTTCGTTTGGGCGCTACACACCAAAACGTCCCAAATTCTAACTCTGTCGTTTTTTCGAAAAATGTTGAAAATTTTTTCTCTCCGATTGACTTGAAACTCACCATACAGATAAAGAATTTCACGCTGATTCCAAATCTGAAATCCGTTTTCCCATCCGATGCTTCGTTTTGAAGCTAGAGCCCAAAACGTCCCAAATTCTAACTCTGTCGTTTTTCACCAATGTCCCAAAATCTTAAATGGTGTCTCACATCTAAACGAAGACAGATAGGAACAAGCCGATTCTTTCAGTGAATTTGTCTCACTCTTAGCTTTCAAACGAGCTATGGCATGACAAAATCCATCCACTGGAAGCCAAAATCGAAGCAAGTTGTCCAGGGGGGGGGACGTCAGCGAAAAATTTTTTCTCTCCGATTTCGCTGGAAACATCCTTCCTAACCCAAAATTTCACGTAGATTCCGAATCTGGCCTCCGTTTTCTCATCCGAGGATACGTTTGGGCTCTACACACCAAAACGTCCCACATTTTAACTCTGCCAAAATTTTGAAGAAACAGTTTTTCTCGCCGATTGAGCTGGAAATCACACCACAGATGCAGAATTTTACGCTGAATCCGAATCTGGCAGCCATTTCACCATCCACGACAACCTAGACGGTCGCCCATGTCAACCTAGACGGTCGCCCACGTCAACCTAGACGGTCGCCCACGTCAACCTGGACGGTCGCCCAAGTCTACCAGGCGGTCGGACCAACTCACTCGAGTCTCACACTCTGTCGTTGCAGAGGGGGGGGGGAGTCAGCGAACATGTTGTGAACCAACCTGGCCGGCACACCACGACAGACCACAACCTCTGTCGTTCCAGAGGGGGGGGAGGGGGGGGGGCGCGCTGTGTTTATTCTGGACCTTTTGTTACTACTTTCGTATGAAAAAAAATCCTCATTCGTATTCGTGTGACAGCAAGAATATTGATGATATACTCAAATGCTATGAAAAAGAGAAAAAGACAAAAATTCGAGGAACGAAGTCTTAACATTCAGAAAGCATCGTTCAAACTTTTGGTTTTCACGACTACTGGATGCATGGGAACAGAGGCTGTAAAAGTGTCCACCACAAATGTCTGGCCGAAAAGATCTCAACAAGGACAAATAAAAGATACATTTCATTTTGCTATCAAATTCTGGAGTAAAATGGCAGATGTAGATGAAGACCTTGATCTTGACTTGGATAATAACTAGCTCAATATGATAATGCGTAAGTTTGATGTCGACGTTCAATTCGAACTTTCGCTGTTCTCTGCCTCCACGCAATCCAAAAAACTTCCCGACAAGAAAAAATAAAGTTTAATTTATAAAAATGAATTAATTAGACGTTTAGTTAAACGAATTAATTTCCTTCCTAAAAGTTCATTGTTCCATAATTTTTTTTCTTGTTGTATTGATATTGTCGAAGATGGGCCGCTACCGTCTGGTTAAACTTTCCTCTCATTTTGCTCTATCATTGCGGCATTGAGACTGATTCTTGATTCATTGAATTCTCTGTCACTGAAAATTCTCCAATTGCGTTTCAAAATGTGTATAATATTATATCCAATCCCTTGAAAAATGTCTTTCAATGTCGTTGCGGGATATTCTTGATGATTCTTCTTCCGAACTTCAAAAACAAAATACTGAAGATGACAGTCAAGTTCGCTTTTAGTCATCTGTTCGAAATCTTTAAAAACATGCAATCCATTAACTTCTGGCGATCACGCAACCATTCTTTGAAGATGTTTACTGCTCATTTTGATTTTCGAATGAAGTTATCTGACATCGTTGCATTCTTCTTTCTTTGGAGCTCTTCTTCCAATATAGGACTTTTAAATCGATTAGATGCTATATTTTCATTATCAGTGTCATTATGCGCATCATTGATTATCATATTGAGCTAGTCATTATCCAAATCAAGATCATGGTCTTCATCTACGTCTGCCATCTTACTCCAGAATTTGATAGTAAAATGAAATGTAGCTAAGGTGATATGAATTTTAAATTCCGGTCTCACACCATAGACTTTTGATCCATAGATTTCTTTTCGTGCATTTTGTTATTTTGACTTCCACTGTTACTGAGTAAGTACGTGTATGTCTGTCAGTCGATATTTCACCTGTCATTTTTCTAAGAAAGTCGTTTATACGAGGGGGGATTGAAAAGTTCGCGGCCCGATATACGTGTAGAAAAAAGCATATTTCGCATACGATACATATACATTTTTCGACATAATCGCCCCTACAATCAACGCACTTAGCCCAATGGTGCTGCACTGCGCGGATCCCTTGCTCATAGAAGTGTGAGTCTTTGGAGTCCAGATACTCCTCAGCGGTCTCCATGACGTCACTGTTGGATGCGAAGTGCTGACCACTGAGCTCCAATTTCATTTTTGGGAAGAGATGAAAGTCCGATGGTGCCAGATCAGGAGAATAGGGTGTATGGGAAATGATGTCAAACCCACAACCTTGGATGGCAGACATGGCGGTAGCGGAGGTGTGAGCAGGCGCATTGTCTTGATGGAAGAGTACGCCTTTCGTGAGCTTCGCTCTCCGCTTGATCTTGATCTGCACTCGTAACTGCTGCAACAAGTGAGCGTAGTACTCACCAGTAATTGTCCGACCAGTCTCTAGGAAGTCCAACAACAAAACTCCCTTCGAATCCCAAAAAATGGAGGCCATGACCTTTCCCGCGGACCTGGTGACCTTGGCTTTCAGCGGAGTTGGTGATCCTGGGTGCTTCCATTGTTTCGATTGTTCTTTCGACTCTGGCTGATAGTGGTGAACCCAAGTCTCATCCATCGTAATAAACCGGTCCATGAAATTTTCAGGATCTCTTACGAACAGCGCCAGGTTGTGAAAGCGGGCTCGTTTGTTCTCTGGTGTGAGCAGCCGTGGCACCCATCGAGCGGAAACTTTTTTCATGCCAAGTTCATGATGGATAATGTTATGGACACGCTCTTTTGAAATCTTCAGTTCGAAGGCAATCCTTCGCTCGGTTGTACGGCGATCATCAAGAATAATCTTTTGAACATGATCGATCACATCTTCTGTGCTCACTGTCACTGGTCTTCCACAACGGGGATCATCTTCCAAGCTCTCTCTTCCTTGCTTGAATTCTGAAGCCCACTTCTTGACTGTGGTGTAGGACGGAGCTTTCTCACCAAGTGTTCCAACCATATCATCATGAATCTCCTTTGGTGTGAGTCCTTTCAAGCCGAGATAACGAATGACAGCTCGATTTGAAACGTGATCCATCTTACGCAACACTTATCTGACTAACTGACTGATAAGTTAGTAACTGAAGTTAAGTAGCTGTGGTTTACCAACAGTTCACCGGATCGACTGATCACTCGTCATGCGCCGTCAGCACATTCCATTGTATCAATCCACATGTGCATAATGGCCTGGCTTTAAGCTTTCTATGTCAGGCCGCGAACTTATCAATCACCCCTCGTATATCTCCAATTCCAAATTAGATGGCCTTAATTGCCATGATAATACCATGATGTAATACCATTAAGGTAGGAGCATCTCACCATCCACCTTCGCATTCCCAGTGAAAATGACATTGAGATGATTCCTATGTTTCACAATTTGGAATCGTAGATATTTCAGGTTTTACATTCTTCAATGTTCTGAGCTGCATGGGCTATGTAGAAAATGATCATAGATTTGAATCTTTTGCAGATCAAAATCTTGGATTTTTGATGTCATAGATTTTAGGTTCAGTAACAATGCATATATTACCTTTCAAATGATCAGCCTAAATCGTCTGGCGCTACGCGCCGACGATTTACGCTGTGATTTGAAAGGTAATATATCTTCATTTAGGAAGAAGCATTTCACCGTCCATCTTCGCAGGGTGAAATGGCATTTTGGTGATTCCAATGGTTCACAATTTGGACTCGTAGATATCTCATGCTTTACGTACTTTAATGTTCTGAGCTGCCTGGACTATGTAGAAAATTATCATAGATTTGAGTCTTTTACAAATCAAAATCTTGGATTTTTGATGTCATAGATTTTAGGTTCAGCAATAATGCATAATACACCATTTTTCATCTATCTTGGTCGAAATTCCAGGCAACTTGGTCAATGATATCTGATGCCATGATTATTTCCAAGCAAATTGGGCAAAGTCTGATATCTCTCTTAACTCTTCCAAGCAACTTGGTCCGAAGTTCAAGCCATTTAGTCAACGATTAAGATGAATCTCATAAGATGCATCAATTATGAAAGTATGAATAAATTAGATTAATTTCTGTTGCTGTGAATTTAGTAGCTTGCATTATTTAAAAAAAAGGATGTTGATTTATGATCAAAATACATTTATTAAAAATTCAGAAAAGAGAAAAGTACGCAAAGTGCGGATAACAAGTTGCGCTCTTCATCGAAATTGTTAGTTTTCGCTAGTAACAGAAGTGTGTAAATATACCTATATTCATACATATGCTGCTTAAAAATTATATATGTCTGCTTGTCATAAAATGCGTCATAATTTAAACATTACATTAATTTAATTATTTTGTATTTAATTTAAACATTAGAGAAAATATATTTACTTTCATAATTAGATACCTCTTACTTTATATTGGCAAATTGGAAAGCCATAAAACTCGTCCATACTGCGACACATACATATTTAAACTTCAAAAAAGTCTGAACATCACACAAAGTAAGTTTAATCAAAGACATCCTGTTCACTCAAACACTTCGGAAAATAGGTCAAAGCGTGTTTGTACCACTCCGAACATTTCTCCTGTGTTAATCCGGAAAGGCAGGCCGTAATTTCTCGGTGCAGAATTGCCAAATGTCTAGCTTGAAATGTCTGGCCTGCTTGAATCTCAATCTCTGTCACTAATCTCCTGTTGGATAGTAGGATCAGACAGACGTCGCTTCACATGAGCCTTCAAGCATGAACTTGCATATTCTGCTGCATTCAAAGATGGAGAAAAGTGAGGCAAATATGCAAGCTCATGACTGTTACTATTCATCTATGGAGCATCACAATGGCATGAAGCATTGTCACACAGAAGATAAAATGGCTGCTCCACCAAAGCATCGATCTCGATAGCATGTCGGAGAACTTAATTTTGATTAAGCCACCAACCATCTCAATTGATTTGATTAGGTGACATCGATAACTAGAACAAGAATTTGATCGTATTGTAAAATAATTCAAATGTTAACCTTCTTAATTTCCATGTAGGCTTATCTGTTAGAATGCTATGGGACAAAATGGCTTGAACTTCGGACCTAATTGCTTCGAATAGTTTAGAGAGATATCAGACAATGCCCAAATTGCCTGGAAGTAGCAAGCATTGTGACCAAATTGCTTGGAAATAATCATAGCACTAGATATTTTGACCAAATTTCGTGGACCAAGATAGATAGATGGAGAAAGGCAATCTTCATTATGCAGATCACAGAATATCATGGATATCGTGCAATAAATCAAAAGTCCCTAAATCATAGAATGCTCATAATTCAATCAATCATAAGAATTGATTGATTAGATTGCTCCATACATCGAGCCGTGGGCAACAAGATGGAAGACAAAATTGAAGCGCTAAAAAGTCTCATTTGTCAAGACTGTCAGAGATCTGGATTAAAAAGACACCAGAATTATACATAAAATTTTAGAAGTAAGCAAAAACTTGATTTACTTGATTTCTGAAAATGACTGTAAATCAAAATCCGATGAAGTGATGATAAAATGTTTTGTCTTTTTTAGGTAAGGGATCAATTCCTGATTTATTATTTACGCAATGGAGAAGAGTTACTGCCCTCTCTGGCCCGCATATCGACTTCCAGGAGGTAACATCGGTAGACTCTTTACTTCACATCTACATGACGAAATCAATATGCTAGCAGATGAAAAAACTAGGGTGCGGCGATGTTTTATTTTCCCCAACGATCTATTTAATTTCGATTTTTCAGAAAAATTTCGATTTTTTTCCGATTTCGATTTTTTTGTAAACCAAAAAAGAAATCATTTCAAAACAGTCTGAGCTTTATTTTCTAATTACGTGCAAGTGGGCGATACATGTATGACAAACGTCTCAAAATTTCGGCCAATACTGAATCATATGAAAGCATATTGTGAAGTCTAATTAGAAAAACGCATTACCCCCTAATCATTTAAAAGTTTACTGTTGCGTCTGATTTTGATCAGTTGCCGTGCGCGCAAGCCACTAAAATTTGCACGACTGGGCGCTATGGTATTGCCCGTTACATTTCCTAGTCTTTCCGAAGCCGTGTTTGTTGCTGGAATACACAAGAATTGTCGGGCAATCCTGGCCAAATTTGGAAGATTCTGCGGTTGATTCTTCCAGAAGGCAAGAACGTTAAATTTCTTGTAGTCGGGTGCAGGATTTGTTTGCTCCACCAATTCGACATATCGCTGCCACTCCATCATAGCTCGGTCTTTGATGTTTTTGCTATCTGATTCCACCGGAGATCTAATTTTCATCTGCGACCACAAGGAAACACGTTGTCGGTTCTCATCAGACTTTTCTTGGCTCACTCCTGCAGTAATCACCTTCTCTTCTGTGTGAGATTCTTTCTGCATGAAGTCGACAATATGCGCGACGATAATGTTCTTCGCAACATCAACTTGTGTGGAAGAGAGAATACGTAGAAATCGTGGATCGATCGCAGAAGCGACCAACAGAATTGGTTGTTCATTACCAGGTGTCACTTGTTCAATTCTGGATTTCATCGAGTTCAGTATTGTGACTTTGAATGAGGTCAAGGCGGTGGGGACGTCGATAGATCCAATGAGTTCAGTCAGGATTGACAGTAGATGCAGGATAAGATTTATCGAAGGAGACAGTTCACAACACAAGTCACGAGTAACTTCCTCGAATGGTGCCAACAATGATGTCAAGGTTTCGAGTAATTCCCACTCACTGTTTTGGAGAATCAGTGGAGGATTGCGTGAATTCCAAATTTCGAGCAATGAGCGATTGATTTCTTGACGATTTTCTATCATCACTGACCAAGTATAGAAAGATGAGTTCCATCGTGTTGGAACGTCTTGCGGAATTCTTTGAACCGATTTTCCAGATTCTTCTGCAGATTATTTAGAAGTCGAACTCCAGGATTGTTACGATGGAAGAAGCCAGCTATCGCTCGACAAGATTTTCGAAGATCATTAGCTGCCTCAGAGGCTTTGAAGGAGTCTTCAATACACAATTGTAGTGTGTGAGCCATGCAAGGTATCCAAGGAATTCCAGTCAATTCAATACCTCGTCGAACATTGCCAGCGTTGTCGGTCACTCCAGCTTCGAATATCTGATCACTAACATCGATGGAAATTTCTTCCATTAATCCACGCAGACACTGTAATATCGTTTCTCCAGTATGGTCTCTATCCGACGAATTGAAAGGTTCAACTCCGATGTAGCCGGTAGTCGGCGTCAATAGAAGATGCAGTCACTTCTAAGAAACTCTCATGATTCTTAGCGTTATAGAAATCGAGAGTTATTGCGTATGACGGGAAATCATTATCTTGGAAAAAAAGTTCTGTATTTTCACATCGATTTCTCGTTCCAACGTCGGAAGAACAGTGAGCCGCATTTTGGTCTCACTAGGAATGTCATATCTGTCGTTCAAGCATTCGACAAACTTGCGAAAATGTTCATTTTCGACGAAACGAATAGATAGATATCCCTCAACGATAGTTTGAGCAAGCAGACGATCGAGCTTTAGAGCTTTGGCACTACCATGTGGATGCTTGTGAGGAACCCCAAAGGAAGTTTCGATGGTTGATTGACGAGATGGAGATGGCTTTCTTTTCACCGCTTCTTTGCTTTCTCCTCTGACATCTCCTGCTGAAGATCGGAGTAGATTTTCGGATGATTGTCTTTCAAATGTCTGAACATATTGGTAGTCGATCCATCCTTCACCTTTACACTCGGATTCCTACAGCCACCTGTGAGACATTTCGCTGACGTCTTGCAATTGTCTAAAGTAAAATGACGATGTTATTTGTGATTTCTGTTTCGTGGATATAACGACGGTAGGGGGAGCGTAGAATGCCGAAATTGACTACAGCATGGCCCTCTCGATCGAAGGCGATCATGATAACAATGTCTAACTTTGAACCAATCAGCGTCCCAACGAGTTTCGTCACCTGCTGCTCACCTTAAATCAACTATTTTTAGCTTCCCTAAGAAATAGTGCACGGAGTCAAGGACAATCAATGCCAACGCCGCTGACTCGTAGCTTCAACCACAGAATTGGCTTCAATCGTTGGTTGGCTTCAACTGACATCACAGGTTAGTCACACAATAGACTGCCTGAGCCGATTCTGGCTAATAGCAGTAGCAGTCTAGCACAGCAACTTGTTTGATGATCAAGTAACCATCCTACATGTTAGCTGGGAGGAATCACAGATAATTTCAATTAAGAAATCGTTCTCGTATACATGAAATGAATTGGGTTTGACCACTTCCCATACCTGTATTGACCTGAATTGGGAAATGTAGCATTTATTTATCAAAACGAAAAAATCGAACTGAAAATCGCGATCTCTTTTGATTACCGATCGATTTTCGATTTTTCAATTCCGATCGATTTTTTCCCGATCGATTTGAATCGCCGCAGCCGAGAAAAAACGTCCATACTAGAAGCGAGTATATTTTGATTTTTGAAGCAGTGATGCTACGAAAAGACTCTAACATTAAAAAAGGTAACGATATTCGCCGTTTAATTGACAGACGACTGCAAATGTGGAAGAATATGAAAATTGAATCCCTCCTTCAAGAAGCAGAACGATGTGACTCTTTAACACAAAGAGGTGAAAGAAGAACCAAATTAGATTTTGACAGCAAACATGCAGGGCTCGTATTTTCCAGTTTGATGCTCGAAGGCAAGATTAGAAACGCGGTATACGATGGATAACAAAAAGAGACCAAGGAGGTGTCCTAGATCCCCAAAAGGAAATCAATGTAAATGGCAAAACAATGTCTGTTTTGAGTGTTCTTCGCGAAAAACATCCGTCAACTACAACTCCGTCACCAGACTCCTTCTTAGAAGCCTCTTTGCTGACATCTATGTACACTATCGACATAACGGTCTCGCACATAGAAAAAGTTGCACATAAGTTGTCAGGCTCCTCAGGTCCAGCAGGAACTGATTCTACCCGATGGCAGAATTATTTACTGAGATATGGAGCGCATAGCGAACGATTTCGTGAGGCTGTAGCAAATCTTGTTAAAAACTTATGTAATCACATTTTTTCATGGGATTCGATACGCGCATTAATGTCCAGCCGTTTGATAGCTTTGGATAAATGCCCAGGTGCCCAACCTATTGGCACTGGTGAATGTTTACAAAGATTTTTGTGTAGAGCGGTAGCTTTTATAACATCGAATGACAATCGTGTTCGATGTAATATGGAGCAACTCTGTACAGGTATGAGAGGAGGAGTTGAAGCAGCAGTTCATGCGATGGATGAGTTGTATGAAGAAAAAGCTTCGAACGTAACAGAATGGGGTGCGCTGTTAGTGGACGCTTCAAATGCATTTGACTCTATCAGCCGAATAGCTGCACTATGGAATAGAAGAATACTTTGGCCTCGTTGCTCCATGTTTTTATTCAATACCTACCGCACGGTGGGTTTGCATTCGATTATCACCTAAAAAATTCTCCAATAAAGCTTGTTGCAGTAATGTCAATTAAAAAAAAATCATCGAGCTATTTTCGAGAAAATTCAAATTTTAAATTTTTTCAGTAATATTTAAAAGTGCATCTGTAAAAATATTTCACAAAAAATTCTCCAGGATAACTGTTTGCAATTTCTGGACATACTTAGTCCATGAAGTCGAGAAATGTCAATTTAAAAAATTCATCGAGCTGTTTTCGAGAAAATTCAAATTTAAGATTTTTTGAGTAGTAGGCCTATGAAAAAGAGCATTTTTAATTTTTTTCATAAAAATTTATCCAAAGAAGGTGTTTGCATGTTTTGAACATACCATGTAAGCACGCTTGAGAAATATCAATCTTACAATTTTTCTTCGAGCTATTCCCGAGAAAACTCAAATTTTGAGTTGTTGAGTACAGATTGTTTCATAAAAAATGGATCACCCTTAAACATCGCCTTAACTTCAACTTTGTCTAACTCCGCCAAACTTGAACGAATTTCTCTGAAATTTGGAAGATATGTCAGTTGTGCTTACTAATATCATTGTTGGAAATTTAAAGCATGAATATTGAGTTGTTTTCCTGTTATAGATAAAAAAGTAGTAGATAATTTGATCTTCATTTAGCAATGTTACACAAAATCATACCTCACTCTTATAAAATTACATTTGTTTCCTTTGTTATGTTATATGTTGTTCTACAAGCCAAAAGCTATCAAGCAAAACAAAAATAAAGAAAATCATTCAATCAGAGCCAGTATAGCACCATTATTCATCAACAATAATGTAACTGCTACATGTGATTAACTGGACTTCATGTTCCATAGCTTCGTGACTTCGTTGCGGTGGTGTTGGCAGCACTCCTGATTGCTTTCAGCTAGAAATCTATCTCTTACCGGTTGAAAACAATACAAAGCACAAATAAACAATAACGAGATCGCATTCACAAAAGGCAAAGTGTCAGCCTTGCTAGAACTAGGGTTTTCTTTGCGAATTACAAGCAAGCGACTAAATGTCCCTTACACAAATGTGCATCGATGGCATAATGATGATTTTCAACTCTGTCGTAAAGAGGGCTCTGGCCGTCCACGCAAAACATCCAAACGTAGAGACCACCTAATTTTGAGATTTGTTAAAGTTGATTCAAGTCTCTCGTTAACTGAGATGGCTGCACTAGACTCGTCTATTTCTAAGTCCACTATTCGTAGAAGACTTATTGAGTCGAATTTCAAGAGCTGTAAGAGGCCCTCTCAGATCGAATTATCAGATCAGTATACAAAAAGACGTCTCAGATGGGCAATGAGTCATTGTCACTGGCGAAATCAATGGGATCGGGTTGTCTGGTCTGATGAGGCATCAGTCCGTGTGAAGGATAGTGATGGTCGATTGAGATTATGGATAAAATGTGATCAGGAAATTCCGAGACATTTACATCGTCCCCGGGTACAAGGTGGTGCGACTCTACTGATTTGGGCTGGCATTTGGACCAATGGCCGCTCTGAACTTCACATACAGCAAGGAACCATGAATTCTGAACGCTATGTGAATGTTTTACGAATGAACATTGGTCAAATGACAGATCAACTTGGTGATCCATCGACTTGGCTATTTATGGATGATAATGCTACGTGTCACAGGAGTAGTAGAGTCAACTTATGCAAGTCTAGATTAGGGCTTAGGACATTATCTTGGTCGGCTCGTTCTCCTGATCTGAATCCCATAGAAAATGTATGGAGTATTCTAAAACGTAACGTTCGTCGTTCACTGCTACCTACAGATGGCGTATCAAAGCTTACGTCACTGTTAAAAAGAGAGTGGAGAAAGTTAGATCAGTCAAAAATCAACGATATCATCGAATCAATGCCTAGACGAATTGGTAATGTCATTGACAATAAGGGTAGGGCCACAAAATATTAGCTTCTTAACAACCGTTAGTGTATCATAGCTTATCAGATTATATAAGGACATTTAAATATATTAGGGACATGAAATAACATGAAAAATGCTTTCTGTATCATACTTATGTTTTATTTAGTCAAATTTTAGGATGATCCACTTTTTATGAAACGGACTGTAGAATAAATATTCATTATTTTTTACTTTGATAAAAATGTCTTTGGAAAACCTGTTCATATCTTTGAATGTACTCTGGTGTATGTAAGTGCAGTTGAAAAGGGTCGAACTTTCTTAGATATTTTTTATCAAACTCTCCTCAAGAAAATTCAATTTTCAAATTTCTTCTTCAGAAATACGATTCTACAACTATGTAATAATCTGGTATACTTTATCAAGATATAAAGTATACCAGATTATTACATTGTTGTAGAATGGTATTTCAGAATCCATTCTATATTTGATAAAATTTGTTCCCAGGGAAAATCTTGGTAGAGAGGGATTCTATCGAAGATATCTATGGTCCTAATGATCTGGCATACTTTATGTAATGGACAGAGGATGGCTATGCGATTGGGATGCATAGAGGGGAATTATTTGATGAATCCCGAGGGCTTTAGCCGAGGGGATATATCAAATAATTTCACGATCTTTTTTTTAAAATTTCATTTTTTGAAAAATATTTTACTGCATCTTTTCAACAAAACAGTTCCTGGCTGATCGATGAGATAAACATATTTTCATAATGATCAATACAGTTGTTGAGAAAGAAATGGAAACAAGCGCGAAATATTTCGATGATACTTGCTGATACTGAAATAAATCACATGTAAACCGATTTTGAGTGACATGCTTAAAGGAATCTGAACTTCCATTTGAACTAAAAGCCACACGGCTTCATTGCCTTTTCAATGGTTAAGTGACTTCTGATATCATTCTTTACAACGCTCATTCATTAATAAACAAAAAAATAAGGTTTATTTATATTAATGTTTACGGTCAACATTAAAAAAACAAATTTCTGGATTGGCAATGGGAAATAATTTGTCACGTATTCTCGCTATAATTTACATGTCTCACACTGACAAACAAATTTTATCCGCCAAGCCCGTTAGATTCATTCTCTGGAAAAGATGCATCGATGACATTTTTGTTATTTCATTTTCTCCTTTAGATGAGTTATTGCCAGAATTGAATGGTATTAATGATTGTATTCAGTTTACAGTAGAACATCCTGATGATTTAAGTATCCCATTTCTTGACACTTTTATTTCTGTAAAAGAAAATTCATTATACGAAGCCCAACCTATGCGGTCATATTTTGCCTTTTGATAATTTTGTTCCATTTATGAAAAAAGTTAATTTAATGCACAATGAATGTTTGCGATTACATCGAAACTGTTCAAATCTCATGCTAATTGAAAAAACTGTTAATTTTATTAAAAAGAGATTCATTTTGGATGGCTACCCTACATTTATTGTCGACAAGTACATCACTGTCACACCACCAGCATCTCGTAACAAAATTCCTAATAAACAAGCCTATACCATTTATAAACGAACAACGATCGAAATAAGTAAGATGTGAGTTGAGAAAAATCTCTATTCTAAATGTAAAGCCTGTTTTTGTTACTCCTCCATCTCAACTTTAAAATCAAAACTTCAGATGCTTTCATATGGCCACGCTTGTTCTCTGGGTATGTACAACAAGTGAATGATGTCCAACGCCAAAAAATAGATACAGCTCTGTGTATAGGTTCAATGTCATAACAGTCACATGCTTGATCACGTCATGCAATTTAGCGCTTTAAGCTTTGATGGCACATAGAAAATGGACGATCATAGACACTACTAACAAATAGGTGACAGTAAAGTTCTACGATAATAAAATAGATAAAGAGAATAAATCAGAAGAATTAATGATAAAAGAATTAATGATGAAAGACGAAGGAAAAATAAACGATCCTTTTGAAGACATAGAACTGGCTTCAAATGTCGGATCACCACACTTTCACAAATCGCAAGGCTCAAAGCTTGCTTAAATACCCGAACTCCATTGTCAGGTTGATGAAACACATTTAGCTTCTCTGGGCAGTCACATAAATGCCTTGTGATGGCAGACTGGGGTGGATTCTTTGACTTTGGTCACGTTTGACGAAAGAAGCCATCTCGGAAGATGCTCCCTCTCACGCGTGGTCAGACATCGCTCACTTTTGCCCACGTACCTCGCTCCGCAAGGACATTTGAATTCATAAACAACCATGGGTTTGTGAGCTTGAGGAACTATGTCTTTGACCACATCAGGGCACAAGGATCTTGTTCGAAATATCGGAATCGCCTTCAACTGGTAATGGGACCGTTCAATATCTTTCCGAATACTGTTGGCGATAACTTCACTTTGATGACCATAGTAATTTTAACAGACGGAAAATAGCTGCGCGTCTTGGTGGATTTGAACCACCGACCTCTGGCATTCTAGGCCAACGCTCTACCAACTGAGCTATCGACGAGCGACAGTTGCTGAAGTAGAATTTCTTCTTCTCAGCGGTCACAAACTTTTGGTGAGAACGCTTTGATTGTTTATCGATAAACCACTGTGGATATCCATTGCTTTTCAATACATGCGCAAGATGTTGTTTTTCCTGCATTGTCGAGATGTTGGGGTGAGCATAGAGCTCTTGCTCGGTAAAATAGCGATGACACTAAGTTTGATTTTTTTGCAACCCTTTGTATAGAGAAGACCGGCTGCCTCTCAAGCTACATGATAACCCCTTTTCAGAGAACTGTCGATCATTGCTCACCATCTTGAGTAAGGACGTCGCATTTGTTTTTAATGGCAAAATGTATCGACAACATGACGGCCTCGCAATGGGATCACCGTTAAGTGGATCATTCTGTGAGATCTTCATGCAGTCGATCGAGAAGAAAAGGTTATCTGAATTGAACAATCTGAAGTATTATCGTCGGTACGTGGATGATACTTTCATAATTGCCAATGAAGACTCATGTGACGAAATATTTCGACAATGCAATGCTCAGCATCCATCTTTGGAATTCACTCGTGAACCTGCCGATCACTTCCTTGATGTCAAGGTCCACGTTGAAGAAGGTAATGTGTCCATGTCAATCTATCGCAAAGACACTTGTACATCTCTCTACAATAATTTTTCATCATTCTCACATCGAAGGTACAAATCAAACTTAGTGTCATCGCTATTTTACCGAGCAAGAGCTCTATGCTCACCCCAACATCTCGACCAAAGTGTTTAAATATATCAAGTGTGGAAACTTTCCATTACTCTAGTGTATTTTTAGTGGCGACAAATCCGCCATCTTTTTTCGCCAAGATAATTTTCAGATATTTATATTCATCAATTTCAAGAAGTCGCTGTGGCTAAAATATTTGGTGACAACTTCATTATTCTAGTGATTCCTACATAAAATTTACTGCTTTATTCACTTTTCACATCAATTTTGATGTTGAACGTGTCATTTCTGAATAATATGGCTTTATAGATGAAACAGTGGAGAATATAGATGAAACATCACAATTGGTTGTACTGTATCGGCCGTTGGATGAATCGAATACCTACAAACTTGTATTGTGATGAGTCTGACACATTTGTTGCAATATTTTTTATTCAAGCCTTTAACAGAAGCTTAATAATCAAATTTTGATCAATTTAGAAAAGCTGTCTCTCCAACCGAAATTTATATTTATCATGATTTGAAAATGTCCAAAATAACTACGCTACGTTTATTTTATGATATTAGCTCATAAAAACAATGATTTTTTATGGGTGTGCGCTGCACTCACCTGCTCGCACCGAAAATTTTCGAAGTCATGCTGAAGCAATTGTTAGTAGGCCTATAGGTGAAACATTATTTGTTGAAATAAAGATAGCCTACATATTCACAAGAGGAGCAACCGGGGTATTCACAGCGAAATAATAAAAATTCTGTGAGATTTTGCTGCCAAAAATAATTTGTCATGAGCTTGAATTCCCAGTAAATTTCCGTCATGAAAAAATGCTATTCATGTCTATTACTTTCTTGGAGTATTGAAATTGAAATATTGAAATATAATTGAAATATTGCTTTAGCAAGTTACTTTTGTTCATCCCCATGTATGTGCATTTTTGTCAACATCGTGAAGCAGTATGAGACAATCAGTATTCAGTACTCTATGAGTCTATACTGCATTTTGAAATGCTTAATACCGATGTCAGATGAACATGCACGATGGAATTAATTGATAATTATTCACAACGTCTAGACAAAAACTTGAATGAACAGCACTCGAAATTTGATTGGCACAAGTGATCTAACCAAAAGTGAAACGTTTTGTGGCTAATTCTATATAGCTTTATAATACAAATTTCGGTTGAAGGCCTTTTGTGAATTGATGCAGCCTATGATGTTCCAACCGATGAAATCAAATCTGCGTCACAAATGCTTTCATCTGCATCTGAATGTTTCGTGTTGCTTTCCTTTTTCTGTTGTGAATATAATTTTACTTTTCAGTGATTTGCCGAAAGCCGAGGAACTATTGTATTAATTGCTCAATATACTCGAATGCAATTAATACAAAGTATCTGCAGCTTAAGGCTGGAGCGTCATTCATCATTTTTCATTATTTCATCATCAACAAAAACAGTCATTTACGTGATACATCATTAATTTAGTGACAACATTTCAGAATTTGACTATTTCTTTATAAATTGTTATCTCAACACGGATTATCAAATACTGCTATTGATCATAGAAGGAAATACAAGGGAATACTCTGATGTAAGAAGAAAATGAGATGTTAGGATGTCAATAAAATAATTATTAAATTTCACATAGGATGCTTTCATAATCAGATGAAAAAATTAGGACTCAAATAGTATATAATGTAGGCAAGGTCCATCATGTTTCCAGCATACATTCATGAATGGAAATCTAAAACTGATCAATGAATGCATGTACAACTGGTCATCAATAAGAAAATGAAGTATTTCTAGATTCGATACAAAGATTTTCAGATGTTCAGTGGGCAAAAGTTTGTAAACACGTTCATACACAGTACATGAATGCAATCATAAGTACCCCACCCCCCTCCTTAAATCGTATAGAGTGAGTGGTTTGTAGTCGTCTATACCAAAGATATCCATTGTCTTTGGTCTATACCTTAATAATCAATTAAGTTCTATGCCAAATCGAATCTAGCATTTTAACCATAGAAATAAATCTTCATCTCATGTTTTTGTCTTCCAGATGTCTACGGATAATTAAGTAATTTTTCACTACTTCATAGTTTTGACATAGCTATTCAGTCCCTTCCATTCAATATTTCAATACTATTCTGTTGTCAATTGCGATATCAAATAAAACTGCTTATAAGAGCTGGCGAAAAAGTAATATCATAGCTGTCGCCACAAATCAACCATTGATTCCATACTTCCCTTATATACTTACTTTGGTAAAAACGCCCTCTTGACACTCAAGTTAACTGAATTCAGAGTACAATGAAATGCACCATGAAGTGACAAATAGCATCAATAGAAAACGCAAATACATGGGCCTACATGATGCAATTCCATACCCTATTATCAATAACTTTGACGCACGTCGTTCACTTATGAGGCAGTCCTGAAGCTTTGCACATTTCTTTGAGGCAATGGATTTCATGGATTTCTACTTATTTAGGCATACATGTATTACTGCATGTAGATAGTTGACATCTTATAGAAATTCACCAGTGGCGGAATTTTTATCATTGACATAATTCATTACTTTTCTTCAATGGAGATGCTTTCAAAAACTTGGGTTGCAATTATCTGACTTGGTACATGCAGGCATACCGGTATACATGTACATACATGTACGTTGACCTACCTGAAGCGATCTTTTTAGGTACTTATCTGACGATAATTAATGAGAAGATGTAATAAGAAGTAAATGAGAAGAAGAATAATCAACTCAAATTATAAGCACAAGTGCTACACTAGCCTTTACCGAATAAAGTGCAGCACGAGCAAGCAAAAGATTTAAAGAGCTAAAGAAATCATGGCCCTATTGATAGAATTGATATAGGCACAGTCAACCACCAGTGCTGAACTAATGAAATGCATTTCAACTTCCTTATGTAATACAGCACCAGTATACATGTACATCAGTGGTGCATTTCCACCCAAAGATGAACATCAAGCTATTTTGAAGGACTGAGAAATGAAAATTAAGAGGAAAAACATTTTTAGACCAAGAGACGAATTTGGACAATCTCATTTTAATTCCGCTGCAATTTTGGTGAAGTAGATCAATCGCGCCAAATTTCCAGGTGAAGGTATATTGATGAAGAACTTGAGATATCTAGTGAGATGCGCTCGAGACTGTAAGTGGGCCCATTCATTATCACCGCCAGACTTATTTACTGAAATGCTTTACATGATAGGAGCTCAAGATGCCTTGTGCCTGATAATGGACAATAGCATGTAATTGCACAAATCCGTCTTTATTCCTAATTGCAAAAATATTTCATCCATGATAATTGAGGATAGCGATCCTCATGCAAATATGACAAAAATGTTCCCTAGAGAGATAGGAACCGGCCGCCGGACCGGCCGGCTTTTACTGTTTTAAGTAATGAGCAAATCTATCACCAAGTGGAGATGTCTTTGATCGAAAAATGTCCTTCGATCACTCAGTTAAGCCAATTTAACTCATTAGTTATTTGATCTTCTATAACTCAATAATTAAGTTATTAGCTATTCTATGCATGTTCAATTAATGAAACTGATATTTTGTGTGCATCGAGCGGATAATCAAATAAGAAAATTGTAATGTGTAATCAATTATCGATGGGGCTAATGCCACAACAACGATTTCGCACTGTATAATCATTTTGCAGCATTCTACAGTACAATTTGTGCAACAGGGTATCGGTATGTAGGTTACTCATCTTGATGAAATATTACATAACGATAAATATAATCATAAATTGATGCATGTTTCAACCGGGTACCTATAGTATATGATGCTACCTTGTTTAAGTTCATTCTGACCTCCTCGAGATCGATAAGCGGCGGGTGAAAGGGATTATCTTTCTCCTTCAATGATTCCATCGTCACTCTCATACAGGACTGTAGGTCAATTGAAGCAACACATGTCCTAAGGACAATTGACTCATATCCACTTCAATAAGACCACGCGGCCGATTCTCCAATATCTTCTTCAGAATCTTCATGACTGAGAAGTTTGACCATGAGAGTTGGTCAATTCAAAATGGATCTAAGCAGTTACATTCCTCCTCCATCACACAGCATTACTTGGAGTGTTCAAGCGACAACTTCAGAGCTGTTAAGTTTTGTAGAACTGTATTGGAGCTCCGCATCAGTAAAGCGGTACTGATGCGACTCTAGTCTCCAAGCCCCCGCTGTGTAGACAGAAAGTACTTTGATTCTTTGACTTTTTCTCTCTAACTTGTTTTGTAATTCCTTCACTTTACTTATATACTTTGTTAGTGACATCAAAATTTTATCAACATTTTTGCAGTGTCTTATCTAGCGCAAAATCAGATGTGTTTGTGAATGAGTTGTATTCGAGTCCGTGATATTCTTTGTTGGATTTGTCACTCGACTGTCACATCTGCCGAAGCCCATACAGAGGTAGCGTGATGTCAGGACGATAAACATATTCATGAACTTCCGTATTTTGAATTGGGTCTCTTTTCCCGTAGAAAATGGGTGTCATCATTTCTTTCCCCAAGCATCCGGCATCCTTCGAGGAGCAACATCTCATTGTAGAAGTACACCTGAAAGTCCAAACCATGTTTTTACAAGGACCCTGAAAACTTCAATGGGAATGTCATTCGGTCTAAAACTTCTCTAGCCACTTCATCCTATGAGGCAGTCTCCACCGCACTCTCCAGAATAACTACATATGTGATTTCTTCATGCGATTTAACTGTATTCAACAATGCCCGTTGAAGTAATCCCAGCGCGCTCCGTTTCCATTTACCATCGTGAAAGCTTGACCTGACGTGAAGTTCGCTCATTCAAAATGATAATTTGACCATTGCATGATTGCGATCAATCGCAACACGATTATTCTGACGAACTGCCTGCTGCGCCTCTATATCTCACTGCTCGTGCAAAATTTCAAAAGCAACTTGCAGAAAAACTTGAAGAATGTATGACGTGTGATGTCTGGAAATCTTTCACTTCAGTACTTGAACTGAAGTGCAGGCGGTGGCGATAGGAGGTCTGCCGTACCAAAACATATGCGACACAAAATATGTGATATGAAAGTGCGGCACTTAATTAACAGATTACGGTACGTACATGTACATAGATGTCGAGTTGAATTTCATGCACATGTGCCATGGATTTGAAATTGCCATACATGTAGTTCTATTAATACAAACACAAAAATCTCAGTACCATCTCAGTACTCATTCTGTGCCTAATTGTCTCTGCACTGAAGAAGGTCGGGCTTCTCTCTGATTCCGGCAGGTTCCTCCAATAATTGCGTCTCTGGACCGGAATGAGAGGCAACAGGGACGAATTCAGTTTATCCTTCTTCTGTTTTGCGATTCCTCTTGGTCACATTATGAACACCGTATGAACCATTTTGAAAGTTTTCAGGAGAGCTAAAAACGCGTTTGAGATCACACATTTTAGACAAGCCAAGTTATTCATATTATAAGTGATCTCTTATTTGAAAAACAATCAAGACTCATCATCTTTAGTGCCATAATTGCCTTTTATTCGATGTTGAAAGTATGTTCTTCGTTGGTAAATCATAAATCTCAGTTTGAGTGTTACCACGCAAAAACAGCGTATGTTTCTACTTATTACCTCTCGACTGATGTGCTTGTATTTTTAGCTGATTTCATGGCATTAATCTGTGCTAATGCTCTCAAGTATGATAGAATTAACCTTGATGAACACCATTTCGATGTAATTGTACACCTAGGCCTACATGTGAGATGGGCCTATTAGAAAATGTTGAACATGTACATTTACGATTTTTAATTGACTTTATGCATCGTCACGTCATACTCATTCTTCGTAGAGTCTTAAATCTTTAGTGTTAATACACAGCCCATGAAATTATGTGACATCTATCATCAACCATGGAATGCCTTGTGTAAATACATGTAGGCTATACCTGAGTCTCATATTTCAAACACATGATCATTATTTGCATGTAAGACAACAAAACAAGCAACTGAATGTATAAGTATCGAATTTTACATCGGGCATGCCTGATTGGTATCAAAACAACGAAACAAAACAAAACATATGCGACACAAAATATGTGATATGAAGGTGCGGCACTTAATTAACAGATTACGGTACGTACATGTACATAGATGTCGAGTTGAATTTCATGCACATGTGCCATGGATTTGAAATTGCCATACATGTAGTTCTATTAATACAAACACAAAAATCTCAGTACCATCTCAGTACTCATTCTGTGCCTAATTGTCTCAGCACTGAAGAAGGTCGGGGCTTCTCTCTGATTCCGGCAGGTTCCTCCAATAATTGCGTCTCTGGACCGGAATGAGAGGCAACAGGGACGAATTCAGTTTATCCTTCTTCTGTTTTGCGATTCCTCTTGGTCGCATTCTTGGTGCAGGTTCCCTCACATTTGTGGAATTCTATAGTAAATTGAATTTGTTGAATGACTCTGAAAAGCATTTTTTGAAAAAAAATTGAAGAACCACGCAGAACTTTGAAGGCTGAGATGTCCTTCAAGTAGGGTCGATTTTGTGCCGGTTTTTGCAGCTGATGTGGAGTAGACGAGGAGGACTGCGCGATACATTGAGTCAAGGAGGCGGAAGGAGGCGACGCTTGATCAGAGCATGTAGGCGGTTCATTCTCTGATTGATCCTCTTCATTCTCTGATTGCTCCATCAGAAGGGCGAACTCTTCAACTGAAAGTCTGAAAAAGAAATAATCAACTGATGAAGTGCTATTTATCGTTATTCAGAAATGAATACAAGTATGCAGTATGTAGTCTATGCGAACTTGCGAGATTTTTGCTCAAGCAGTGTAACACAATCTCAACATGATCACAATTTTCATGTCCTCGGAGAAAATAAGTAAAATCGAGTCTACTGACAAAAGCATCAAGTATATCACATATGATACATCCCCAAAGCCACAGAAGCGCTAGAGCATTTGTCGCAGTGGTCGTCGGGTTAGCGATCTCAACTGCCTATCCTCGCCTGAGGAGTTCGATTCCCATTCGCAGCACGCTGCTATTTTCGTATTTTGGCGTAGAATGTTCTCATTAAACCAAAATATTTTCAGGATAGTTTTTACGCCCGTTGCTTTTCAGCTTACTACATATTCGATACATGAACAATATGCATACTATCTGTTACGCACCTACTCAAAAATATTATCAGGGTTTTTCAGTCTATATGTTACACTGGCTTTTCTTTATGTCGTAAGTTAACTAGAATTATAGAACCGTAATATAAATTGTATCTTCTAATACAAATTTCATACAGCAGATTATCTGAATGTCATTACGTTATAGCTCTTTACTGTAAAATCTTGCAAAAAGAGTAGCATACAGTACGTATAATAAATTCAACTTACTTTTTTCTCGATGATCGCTTCATTTCAGGAGAAGATCGACACCAAGAAAAAGTGCGGATGAAAACAAGTTTTTGAAAGATGTCAAACACCAACAAATAATTAATAAATCGTTTAAAACACCGAACGAAGTATTCTTATTATTTCAGGATTGATATAATTTCATAAAGACGTGTCTAGGAGAATATTCCTAAGACAAATAAACGACTATTAGGTGACTCAGTATTATATATATATATATAATGCGATATATATGCGATTTTTAGCAACATTGCCACAGTGCCACAAAAAAGTAGTTTTTCATGTTGAATTGATTTGAATTACAGTCCAATGCTCTGAGTAGGAATAAAGTGGTCCATGATGAACTCGAAACTGAAAAAAAAAGATTTTGAAAAATTTGGACATACGGTGTTCTTATTTGGTACGGCAGAGGTGTAATGAACTTACTTTAGAGCAATAAGGTTAACAATCTTGAATTTTTTCCATCATCATTTCAACTCGCTCAAAATTTCAAAAGCAACTTCATTCTCTTTCTATTTCTATGTCTTTGTTGAATAATACAATTCGAATCCTAACAGTTATGTTTGAATTCATCCATGTAAATAACTGTGCGGATGTCCTTGAGAGATGAGATTTTCAGGCAAACTTGCTGACGCATATTGCATAATTGAAACCAATTTCCAGCATCTGATGAAAATGAGACAGCTGTGATTCTTGCTTTATCTTGCACGGTCTTGTGCGCATGAATAGGACTCACAAAGAATTACTTTAGACTTATAAGTCTTACACAATTACTTCTGGATGTAAAAGGCTACTTAATTTCACGTTAGTTTTCTTATTATTGAGTAAAACGTAATTTTTAGATTTTAATGTGAATAAATAGGTTTTGTACACGTGTTAAAAGAACTAATTGCATGATTTGAAAATTTTCCAGACAAAGAATTTGGAATACAATTTGCAATAATCAAATCAGAGCATTTTTATGAATAATCACATCATCAAACACTTGCTGAAAACAAACTTAAAGAAGTTATGACGTGTGATGCAAGGAAATCTCTCACTTCAGTACTTGGCCTGTTTTAAAAGTGATGGCGATAAGAGGTGTAATGAACTAATCTCAGGGCATAGTTTTTTAGTCTTCTAAATCATCATCATTATTTTAATCAGCAGATCGAGACATTATTGATGCCCAATCATTGGTGTATCAAAAAGGAAGGCAGTCACATCTGTTTAAATTGAAATTCAAAACTGAGCAGTGGTCGGCATTATAAATATTAAGAAGAATTATATACAAGACATAAAATTAGGATGTAAAAGCATAATCGCCGAATGCTTTGCGACTTCATTTCAATTCATGAAGAAAAGTTGTCTCCAAAGGCCAAATTCAACAAAGTGCGAAATACATGCACATGTATATCCTGTCACTCGTAAGATTACCGTCATAGACATATGGCAAAAGAAATACAAAATCTAGCACCATGTGAATGGTGATGCTTCGATCTGGCAGTTTATCTTGACTGCTATTAAGCTGCACTTCCTGTGCCTTTGTTTTTCAAAACAAATTGAAGCAATCAATTTTCTTGAAATGTGAGAGGATTTCTTGCACAGATTCGAAGGGATGTTTGTGAAACCAGAATGACATTGTTTCAAATGTGACATCTACATGTATGAACATTTTTTATGTATCACGATACGGGTGTAGAATTGGTAAAGATCACTGGTGTAGGCTTGCGAAGCGAACACTGGTAGTTCACAGATTCTTGTAAATGAAGTCTTCTCTATATTTTTTTTGTGAGTTGATGGTCAAAATTTGCTTGTGGTTATTGCTAAATACTAAGAAGACTAATAATAGAGTTTTAATATTCATTGGCATCATCACTTGCAATAAGTCAGCATTTAGATATTTTGAATGGACATGATAGCTATAGCAACTATGTTTACTTAGGGGCCTAATACTTTTTGCCGAAATTACCAGCACCCTTTTTCCTACTTTACGGTCTTCTACCTATCTATTTTATCTATATTAGTATGGACCATGAAAACACTCTTTACTTAAAGAGCACTTTTTTAAAATCGAAAATGTTTGTCAATTTTTTGCAGCATCTGAATCAATGCAAATTGCTCATAGACCATTGAACAAGTGCACATGGTGTTCAAATGAACATGTTCATTTATCCACGAGTGCATCCATGTTCTTGTTATGAGAATAGAAATCCTACATGAAAATAATAAAGGACTAGATTGGCCATGGACATCGAAAACAACAGAACGTCGTGGACATGTGTTGTCATGACAACGGTACCTAAATGGTGACGGCTTACACTTGTTGACAATTTGAGCAGCTACCTGCAACTTATTAGTGTACTTTATGAATATTCACAATTGTCATAATTTCTCTATTTATAAAAAAGCATTTTAATAAAATGACTTACAATAAGTAGCCTTGCGACAAGAATCTACAACTTCTTCTGAAGATCTAGCAATCGGTGCATGGTCGAGTGGCGGAAATTACCATCAACAAACTGCTGTTTTTATATGTATAAATAATATAATGTATAAGTATAATTACAATTGTGTATAATAATATAACATATATATATATATATATATATAAATATGTATATAGATATATATATAAAATCAAAAAATGTTGTTATGCACTACTCCGAGTATACTTAGAGTTTCACGCTACATACGATCTTCATAGTGCAGTTAACATGAAACCTATTTCATGTTAACTGCACTATGAAGATCGTATGTAGCGTGAAACTCTAAGTATACTCGGAGTAGTGCATAACAACATTTTTTGATTTTATCAAAGCTCTGACACCCATTGAGCACTCTACGCAACTGTATATTGCATATATAAAAAAACCGTATATATATATATATATATATATATATATATATATATATATATATATATATATATATATATACATATAAAATCAAAAAATGTTGTTATGCACTACTCCGAGTATACTTAGAGTTTCACGCTACATACGATCTTCATAGTGCAGTTAACATGAAACAAAGAAGCAATATAAACATAGTAAGTTATTATATATATATAAGTCATTGCTATATATATGACTGAAATAACTATGCCCACTCGACTTAGATAAATCTATGATCCTATGATATTTTCTAACCTAAATTTCTTGTCTTTATAGCCCTATGCATCTAACTTTGAATTTTAAAGTGCCTTTTTTGTAGAATGTGAAATCACAATTTGTACATCTGATGATCGTTGATTCGTGAAACCAATAGTACTGTTAGTTATGAAATAGTCTTTTGAACATCATACTATACTATATATATATATATATATATACATATATATATATATATATATATATATATATATATATATATATATATATGAAACACACGTACCTGCCCCACCTGATATACTCTTGAAATTGAATGTGTATTTACTTAATCTTGATCAATTTTGATCCGGTTTTTTTTAGCGCCATTAGAAAGAGGGCATCTGAAATAGGGTACCAATTGAAAATTTAAGAATTATTTACCCTAATATACATGTACATGGGCCAAAAACATGTAAAATTAAAAAATGGCCTGCAGCCTTATCGAGGAGCTCAATTCATCTGAGGTGTCTGTAGGTGGTAATTGGGATTGTATAGCAACTTCACATAGTAGTTGTGTCGATATTAGATGAAATTAAAAAAATAGATATATTTTTTCATATAAGAAAACGGTAATTTTTCGGCTGGGATACTGGATTGGTATCCTATGCTATTTACTGCACATTTGTTGTGCAGTGAAGAACACTGATGTAGGGCATGAAGTATTTTTGTATCTTTTACATCGATTTGGGGGTTTTCATAGCCTAGGAATCTGAAAATGTTATCAGAATTTTAATCAGAGGTCGACCAGACCAAATATCTTTGGACCAGACATTCAAAATGGCGACTTACATGTCGAAAAAATGTAAAAAACGGGTCAAATTTGGCTTATTTAGTACTATTTAAGTGTTTTCTTTTCAGAAAACAACGGTTATGGGGGTTTTATGGGTTAGGAATCTAAATATATTATAAGATTCCTGATTTGTGATATGCAAACTATTCAAAATATTGATTTACATACCAAAAACGTGGGAAAAAAGCAAAAAATTAATCATTTTGAGCTATCTAGTTCATTTTTGTGATGTATGTGATACAAAAAGTTGCATATCAGGGTTTCTCTACCTCAAGCACCTAAATATTCCGTTAGAATATTGGTAAACGATGGGTAAGAGTTCAAAAATGGTGATTCAAATATGAAAAGTAAGTAAATGGCGATAAGTGGTCTATTTGTTGTTATTAGTGTGCCTTCTTGATACAAGGGACAACAAAATAATGCATTCAACACTGTTTAATCATAGAATTATCAAACAAACAAATAAGAGTGGTTTTGGATTGTGTCATCCCCATTTTTGCATCCGAATCTTGCTTTGGCATTCTCTTGTTTAGTTACATGAATTATATTATTATGAACTTTTTTTTATGATATAAAATTATTCACATCAGCTGTTTCCTACAGAAATCCGAACACGGAATTTTGCATGAAAAAACAAAATACTTCTAAAAGTACGCATTAATGTACACTGTACTATGCGGAATCATTCTAATTACCATCTTAATTAACAGAAACAGTCCGTTTTATTCATTTTAATATTATGTTATTTGCTAGGAACATTATCCGAACATTGTAGCATAATAAAATGCGAACGAATTTTTTATCCGAACAAAGTCCAGATGACACCTAAACTGCTAATAATCCGATGCCGAACTACTTAAAATCAAGCGTATGTTTCTACTCTACGTACTAAATATGCGGAATATTTTTCTTATATTCACATATATAGGTTGATTGTACTCGAAAGAAATTTAACCTTCCGAACAATAAACATTTTCGATATTAATATTAACAACCTCCATGAGAAAAGAAACATGATAAAACTCCACTCATAATCCGGACTAACATTATAAAAAGCCTTATGTTTAATTACAATACTAGGTAGCAGTGCAGTATCTCGTATGATTTCTACATTTGCGGCTAAACGACTTACGTTGAATTAAGAATTGTCTATCTCGTGAAATATAGTAGACCCTTACAATTTTCCTGATTATCTTTCTTGAGGAGCATTGACATGAGGACTTTTTCTGTTCCGATTGACTTCCCAATTGGCATGCGACCTCATCATGGGATCAACAGCCAGGATCTAGACCGATTTGGCTCAACTATCGATCCTACTATTGAATCACCACTGTTGTCTTAGTGAAAATATCAGAAAATTCAGCTATTTTTACAATTTTCCTGATTATCTCTCTTGAGGAGCATTGACATGAGGACTTTTTCTGTTCCGATTGACTTCCCAATTGGCATGCGACCTCATCATGGGATCAGCAGCCAGGATCTAGACCGATTTGGCTCAACTATCGATCCTACTATTGAATCACCACTGTTGTCTTAGTGAAAATATCAGAAAATTCAGCTAATGATTCTAAATATCAATTTTGGGTGTAAAAGATTATATTTTTAACATCATTAAGAAAACGAAAGTCAGGAAAACGAGGAGGAGGAACTTGTGCCGCCATTGCGGAAGCGTCTCCTCAATAAAGGTGCACAGGAGGCAGACCTTCCCCCTTCCAAAAGGCCACGCAGGCAAGCCATGTCCCGTGCGATGCACGACTTGAACACCTTAATGTAGGAACACCTTTCTTTTCTCTCTCATTCTCTCACACCGCATTTGGACTGAACCTTTCTCTTTTAAATGTTTTTCTACGATTTGTTTTTCATTCTATAGTAGTGTGATTTTTGTATCTTTTTTTTAAATTCCACCATGCTTCTAAATGCGATTCATAAGATTAATATATGTATCATTGACATTTCAGTAGTTTTTCAGAAACTATGCATTCAGAACTGATTGCAGACACATGTCACAGCTCAATCAAGTTACAAGGCGTAATATCATGTCAATTATTGATTCATGTCAAGCGATTCATATAAAGCTAACTGCTTAGGCCTGCTGATGTTGTACAGGGTGTGAAGTAGTGAACAGAAATAAATCATTGACTGAAATTTTCCGAGGAAAAAAATTAGAATTTCTGACGCAGAGAAAAAAATAGAAACAGCAAAACCTACACTATACAAAACCTACCACACATATGGCTTTCTGTACATAAAATTTGGCGATTCTGCTATTTCTTTATTTATTTTGTGCATCAAATCTGTCAATTCTTATACAATTTAAACGAAGCAAATGCGCATTTCTCTGACAAATTATTTGTACTGACAGGAAATAAATATAACTCTTTAATAAATTTGAATGATGTTGTTAGTTAGCACAGTCTCGTCAGCTTTCAATCTAAACTATCTCTTAACTATCAAACATGGCGAGTAGATTTACATCTATAACTTAGTGTGCAGGCATCATTTTGTGATGCTGTTGAAGTATGTAATTAAGAATCACGTTGATGCTCTTTTGTTGTAGTGCTTCTCTTGTGTCAGTGGATTTGTGTCGGAGTTGAAATACTCCACTCTGGTGCTATAGGAGTTCGCATTCAATCCCTGACTCTAAAAGAGCTAAGCAGCGTCAGACTTGTAAAAGTGGCAATGAGCATTTTTGGACATCTGCGTTCGGAGATATTCTTAGCGAAATTGTAATCTTATGAGGTAATTTCATTGTACTCTTGTAACTTAGTTGCTTCATCAATGGACATCCTGGAATATACATGGATTTAGAATACTTCCGTACTTGGAATTTTCGGATCCGATGATTTATTAAGTAGGTCATCTGAATTAATCAATCTTTTACCGTTTCATGTAACAGCTTCTACAAACCCGAAAATTGAGTCAAAATATGAATAATCTTCGAACCTTTGTACAACGACCAAGATGTGCCGCTGTAAATTTCCATGGTAATTAACTAAAATTTCATTCTAAGTCAAACATTCTTTGAGACTCTTGTTACAAGCTTGATATTTTGCACGATCCGGAAATAAAATTCCATTTTTCGTCGGAATTGGAATTGGAATTGGAATTGACCCTGATAAACCTCTATCCCACTTTTTCGATAGACCTGTGATAAATCTATTTGTACAAAAATTGAAATCGCAACGTCCAATCACAGCAATTAACAATATTAATGATGTTGATACATGTAGCATATCAAAATGCCGCATCATTGCTTTGTAACCTGGCGTTGCTAGGGTAGCTGGGCCGTTGCTATGGCCCGGGGCCATGCATTTTGGTCTCTGTGGCTTCACCATGTGATGTTGATACATGTAGCATATCAAAATGCCGCATCATTGCTTTGTAACCTGGCGTTGCTAGGGTAGCTGGGCCGTTGCTATGGCCCGGGGCCATGCATTTTGGTCTCTGTGGCTTCACCATGTGATGTTGATACATGTAGCATATCAAAATGCCGCATCATTACATTAAAACCAGGCGTTGCTAGGGTAGCTGGGCCGTTGCTATGGCCCGGGGCCATGCATTTTGGTCTCTGTGGCTTCACCATGTGATGTTGATACATGTAGCATATCAAAATGCCGCATCATTACATTAAAACCAGGCGTTGCTAGGGTAGCTGGGCCGTTGCTATGGCCCGGGGCCATGCATTTTGGTCTCTGTGGCTTCACCATGTGATGTTGATACATGTAGCATATCAAAATGCCGCATCATTACATTAAAACCAGGCGTTGCTAGGGTAGCTGGGCCGTTGCTATGGCCCGGGGCCATGCATTTTGGTCTCTGTGGCTTCACCATGTGATGTTGATACATGTAGCATATCAAAATGCCGCATCATTGCTTTGTAACCTGGCGTTGCTAGGGTAGCTGGGCCGTTGCTATGGCCCGGGGCCATGCATTTTGGTCTCTGTGGCTTCACCATGTGATGTTGATACATGAAGCATATCAAAATGCCGCATCATTGCTTTGTAACCTGGCGTTGCTAGGGTAGCTGGGCCGTTGCTATGGCCCGGGGCCATGCATTTTGGTCTCTGTGGCTTCACCATGTGATGTTGATACATGAAGCATATCAAAATGCCGCATCATTACATTAAAACCAGGCGTTGCTAGGGTAGCTGGGCCGTTGCTATGGCCCGGGGCCATGCATTTTGGTCTCTGTGGCTTCACCATGTGATGTTGATACATGAAGCATATCAAAATGCCGCATCATTACATTAAAACCAGGCGTTGCTAGGGTAGCTGGGCCGTTGCTATGGCCCGGGGCCATGCATTTTGGTCTCTGTGGCTTCACCATGTGATGTTGATACATGTAGCATATCAAAATGCCGCATCATTGCTTTGTAACCTGGCGTTGCTAGGGTAGCTGGGCCGTTGCTATGGCCCGGGGCCATGCATTTTGGTCTCTGTGGCTTCACCATGTGATGTTGATACATGAAGCATATCAAAATGCCGCATCATTGCTTTGTAACCTGGCGTTGCTAGGGTAGCTGGGCCGTTGCTATGGCCCGGGGCCATGCATTTTGGTCTCTGTGGCTTCACCATGTGATGTTGATACATGAAGCATATCAAAATGCCGCATCATTACATTAAAACCAGGCGTTGCTAGGGTAGCTGGGCCGTTGCTATGGCCCGGGGCCATGCATTTTGGTCTCTGTGGCTTCACCATGTGATGTTGATACATGAAGCATATCAAAATGCCGCATCATTACATTAAAACCAGGCGTTGCTAGGGTAGCTGGGCCGTTGCTATGGCCCGGGGCCATGCATTTTGGTCTCTGTGGCTTCACCATGTGATGTTGATACATGTAGCATATCAAAATGCCGCATCATTGCTTTGTAACCAGGCGTTGCTAGGGTAGCTGGGCCGTTGCTATGGCCCGGGGCCATGCATTTTGGTCTCTGTGGCTTCACCATGTGATGTTGATACATGTAGCATATCAAAATGCCGCATCATTACATTAAAACCAGGCGTTGCTAGGGTAGCTGGGCCGTTGCTATGGCCCGGGGCCATGCATTTTGGTCTCTGTGGCTTCACCATGTGATGTTGATACATGTAGCATATCAAAATGCCGCATCATTACATTAAAACCAGGCGTTGCTAGGGTAGCTGGGCCGTTGCTATGGCCCGGGGCCATGCATTTTGGTCTCTGTGGCTTCACCATGTGATGTTGATACATGAAGCATATCAAAATGCCGCATCATTACATTAAAACCAGGCGTTGCTAGGGTAGCTGGGCCGTTGCTATGGCCCGGGGCCATGCATTTTGGTCTCTGTGGCTTCACCATGTGATGTTGATACATGTAGCATATCAAAATGCCGCATCATTACATTAAAACCAGGCGTTGCTAGGGTAGCTGGGCCGTTGCTATGGCCCGGGGCCATGCATTTTGGTCTCTGTGGCTTCACCATGTGATGTTGATACATGTAGCATATCAAAATGCCGCATCATTACATTAAAACCAGGCGTTGCTAGGGTAGCTGGGCCGTTGCTATGGCCCGGGGCCATGCATTTTGGTCTCTGTGGCTTCACCATGTGATGTTGATACATGTAGCATATCAAAATGCCGCATCATTACATTAAAACCAGGCGTTGCTAGGGTAGCTGGGCCGTTGCTATGGCCCGGGGCCATGCATTTTGGTCTCTGTGGCTTCACCATGTGATGTTGATACATGTAGCATATCAAAATGCCGCATCATTACATTAAAACCAGGCGTTGCTAGGGTAGCTGGGCCGTTGCTATGGCCCGGGGCCATGCATTTTGGTCTCTGTGGCTTCACCATGTGATGTTGATACATGAAGCATATCAAAATGCCGCATCATTACATTAAAACCAGGCGTTGCTAGGGTAGCTGGGCCGTTGCTATGGCCCGGGGCCATGCATTTTGGTCTCTGTGGCTTCACCATGTGATGTTGATACATGTAGCATATCAAAATGCCGCATCATTGCTTTGTAACCAGGCGTTGCTAGGGTAGCTGGGCCGTTGCTATGGCCCGGGGCCATGCATTTTGGTCTCTGTGGCTTCACCATGTGATGTTGATACATGTAGCATATCAAAATGCCGCATCATTGCTTTGTAACCAGGCGTTGCTAGGGTAGCTGGGCCGTTGCTATGGCCCGGGGCCATGCATTTTGGTCTCTGTGGCTTCACCATGTGATGTTGATACATGTAGCATATCAAAATGCCGCATCATTGCTTTGTAACCAGGCGTTGCTAGGGTAGCTGGGCCGTTGCTATGGCCCGGGGCCATGCATTTTGGTCTCTGTGGCTTCACCATGTGATGTTGATACATGTAGCATATCAAAATGCCGCATCATTACATTAAAACCAGGCGTTGCTAGGGTAGCTGGGCCGTTGCTATGGCCCGGGGCCATGCATTTTGGTCTCTGTGGCTTCACCATGTGATGTTGATACATGAAGCATATCAAAATGCCGCATCATTTCATTATAACCAGGCGTTGCTAGGGTAGCTGGGCCGTTGCTATGGCCCGGGGCCATGCATTTTGGTCTCTGTGGCTTCACCATGTGATGTTGATACATGAAGCATATCAAAATGCCGCATCATTACATTAAAACCAGGCGTTGCTAGGGTAGCTGGGCCGTTGCTATGGCCCGGGGCATGCATTTTGGTCTCTGTGGCTTCACCATGTGATGTTGATACATGTAGCATATCAAAATGCCGCATCATTGCTTTGTAACCTGGCGGTGCTAGGGTAGCTGGCCAAAAAATTGCTATGGCCCGGGGCCATGCATTTTGGTCTCAGTGGCTTCACCATGTGATGTTGATACATGTAGCATATCAAAATGCCGCATCATTGCTTTGTAACCAGGCGTTGCTAGGGTAGCTGGGCCGTTGCTATGGCCCGGGGCCATGCATTTTGGTCTCTGTGGCTTCACCATGTGATGTTGATACATGAAGCATATCAAAATGCCGCATCATTGCTTTGTAACCAGGCGTTGCTAGGGTAGCTGGGCCGTTGCTATGGCCCGGGGCCATGCATTTTGGTCTCTGTGGCTTCACCATGTGATGTTGATACATGTAGCATATCAAAATGCCGAATCATTACATTAAAACCAGGCGTTGCTAGGGTAGCTGGGCCGTTGCTATGGCCCGGGGCCATGCATTTTGGTCTCTGTGGCTTCACCATGTGATGTTGATACATGTAGCATATCAAAATGCCACATTGCTTTGTAACCAGGCGTTGCTAGGGTAGCTGGGCCGTTGCTATGGCCCGGGGCCATGCATTTTGGTCTCTGTGGCTTCACCATGTGATGTTGATACATGTAGCATATCAAAATGCCACATCATTGCTTTGTAACCAGGCGTTGCTAGGGTAGCTGGGCCGTTGCTATGGCCCGGGGCCATGCATTTTGGTGTCAGTGGCTTCACCATGTGATGTTGATACATGTAGCATATCAAAATGCCGAATCATTGCTTTGTAACCAGGCGTTGCTAGGGTAGCTGGGCCGTTGCTATGGCCCGGGGCCATGCATTTTGGTCTCTGTGGCTTCACCATGTGATGTTGATACATGTAGCATATCAAAATGCCACATCATTACATTAAAACCAGCGTTGCTAGGGTAGCTGGGCCGTTGCTATGGCCCGGGGCCATGCATTTTGGTCTCTGTGGCTTCACCATGTGATGTTGATACATGTAGCATATCAAAATGCCACATCATTGCTTTGTAACCAGGCGTTGCTAGGGTAGCTGGGCCGTTGCTATGGCCCGGGGCCATGCATTTTGGTCTCTGTGGCTTCACCATGTGATGTTGATACATGTAGCATATCAAAATGCCACATCATTGCTTTGTAACCAGGCGTTGCTAGGGTAGCTGGGCCGTTGCTATGGCCCGGGGCCATGCATTTTGGTCTCTGTGGCTTCACCATGTATTGTTGATACATGTAGCATATCAAAATGCCGCATCATTGCTTTGTAACCAGGCGTTGCTAGGGTAGCTGGGCCGTTGCTATGGCCCGGGGCCATGCATTTTGGTCTCTGTGGCTTCACCATGTGATGTTGATACATGTAGCATATCAAAATGCCGAATCATTGCTTTGTAACCAGGCGTTGCTAGGGTAGCTGGGCCGTTGCTATGGCCCGGGGCCATGCATTTTGGTCTCTGTGGCTTCACCATGTGATGTTGATACATGTAGCATATCAAAATGCCACATCATTGCTTTGTAACCAGGCGTTGCTAGGGTAGCTGGGCCGTTGCTATGGCCCGGGGCCATGCATTTTGGTCTCAGTGGCTTCACCATGTGATGTTGATACATGTAGCATATCAAAATGCCACATCATTACATTAAAACCAGGCGTTGCTAGGGTAGCTGGGCCGTTGCTATGGCCCGGGGCCATAGCAATGTGATGTTGATACATGTAGCATATCAAAATGCCACATCATTGCTTTGTAACCAGGCGTTGCTAGGGTAGCTGGGCCGTTGCTATGGCCCGGGGCCATGCATTTTGGTCTCTGTGGCTTCACCATGTGATGTTGATACATGTAGCATATCAAAATGCCGAATCATTACATTAAAACCAGGCGTTGCTAGGGTAGCTGGGCCGTTGCTATGGCCCGGGGCCATGCATTTTGGTCTCTGTGGCTTCACCATGTGATGTTGATACATGTAGCATATCAAAATGCCACATTGCTTTGTAACCAGGCGTTGCTAGGGTAGCTGGGCCGTTGCTATGGCCCGGGGCCATGCATTTTGGTCTCTGTGGCTTCACCATGTGATGTTGATACATGTAGCATATCAAAATGCCACATCATTGCTTTGTAACCAGGCGTTGCTAGGGAAGCTGGGCCGTTGCTATGGCCCGGGGCCATGCATTTTGGTCTCTGTGGCTTCACCATGTATTGTTGATACATGTAGCATATCAAAATGCCACATCATTACATTAAAACCAGGTGTTGCTAGGGTAGCTGGGCCGTTGCTATGGCCCGGGGCCATGCATTTTGGTCTCTGTGGCTTCACCATGTGATGTTGATACATGTAGCATATCAAAATGCCGAATCATTGCTTTGTAACCAGGCGTTGCTAGGGTAGCTGGGCCGTTGCTATGGCCCGGGGCCATGCATTTTGGTCTCTGTGGCTTCACCATGTGATGTTGATACATGTAGCATATCAAAATGCCACATCATTACATTAAAACCAGGCGTTGCTAGGGTAGCTGGGCCGTTGCTATGGCCCGGGGCCATGCATTTTGGTCTCTGTGGCTTCACCATGTGATGTTGATACATGTAGCATATCAAAATGCCACATCATTGCTTTGTAACCAGGCGTTGCTAGGGTAGCTGGGCCGTTGCTATGGCCCGGGGCCATGCATTTTGGTCTCTGTGGCTTCACCATGTGATGTTGATACATGTAGCATATCAAAATGCCACATCATTGCTTTGTAACCAGGCATTGCTAGGGAAGCTGGGCCGTTGCTATGGCCCGGGGCCATGCATTTTGGTCTCTGTGGCTTCACCATGTATTGTTGATACATGTAGCATATCAAAATGCCGCATCATTGCTTTGTAACCAGGCGTTGCTAGGGTAGCTGGGCCGTTGCTATGGCCCGGGGCCATGCATTTTCGTCTCTGTGGCTTCACCATGTGATGTTGATACATGTAGCATATCAAAATGCCGAATCATTGCTTTGTAACCAGGCGTTGCTAGGGTAGCTGGGCCGTTGCTATGGCCCGGGGCCATGCATTTTGGTCTCTGTGGCTTCACCATGTGATGTTGATACATGTAGCATATCAAAATGCCACATCATTGCTTTGTAACCAGGCGTTGCTAGGGTAGCTGGGCCGTTGCTATGGCCCGGGGCCATGCATTTTGGTGTCAGTGGCTTCACCATGTGATGTTGATACATGTAGCATATCAAAATGCCACATCATTACATTAAAACCAGGCGTTGCTAGGGTAGCTGGGCCGTTGCTATGGCCCGGGGCCATGCATTTTGGTCTCAGTGGCTTCACCATGTGATGTTGATACATGTAGCATATCAAAATGCCACATCATTGCTTTGTAACCAGGCGTTGCTAGGGTAGCTGGGCCGTTGCTATGGCCCGGGGCCATGCATTTTGGTCTCTGTGGCTTCACCATGTGATGTTGATACATGTAGCATATCAAAATGCCACATCATTGCTTTGTAACCAGGCGTTGCTAGGGTACCTGGGCCGTTGCTATGGCCCGGGGCCATGCATTTTGGTCTCTGTGGCTTCACCATGTGATGTTGATACATGTAGCATATCAAAATGCCACATCATTGCTTTGTAACCAGGCGTTGCTAGGGTAGCTGGGCCATTGCTACGGCCCGGGGCCATGCATTTTGGTCTCTGAGGCTTCACCATGTGATGTTGATACATGTAGCATATCAAAATGCCACATCATTGCTTTGTAACCAGGTGTTGCTAGGGTAGCTGGGCCGTTGCTATGGCCCGGGGCCATGCATTTTGGTCTCAGTGGCTTCACCATGTGATGTTGATACATGTAGCATATCAAAATGCCACATCATTGCTTTGTAACCAGGCGTTGCTAGGGTAGCTGGGCCGTTGCTATGGACCGGGGCCATGCATTTTGGTCTCTGTGGCTCCACCATGTGATGTTGATACATGTAGCATATCAAAATGCCACATCATTGCTTTGTAACCAGGCGTTGCTAGGGTAGCTGGGCCGTTGCTATGGCCCGGGGCCATGCATTATGGTCGCAGTGGCTTCACCATGTGATGTTGATACATGTAGCATATCAAAATGCCACATCATTGCTTTGTAACCAGGCGTTGCTAGGGTAGCTGGGCCGTTGCTATGGCCCGGGGCCAAGCATTTTGGTCTCTGTGGCTTCACCATGTGATGTTGATACATGTAGCATATCAAAATGCCACATCATTGCTTTGTAACCAGGCGTTGCTAGGGTAGCTGGGCCGTTGCTATGGCCCGGGGCCATGCATTTCGGTCTCTGTGGCTCCACCATGTGATGTTGATACATGTAGCATATCAAAATGCCACATCATTGCTTTGTAACCAGGCGTTGCTAGGGTAGCTGGGCCGTTGCTATGGCCCGGGGCCATGCATTTTGGTCTCTGTGGCTTCACCATGTGATGTTGATGCATGTAGGATATCAAAATGCCGAATCATTACATTAAAACCAGGCGTTGCTAGGGTAGCTGGGCCGTTGCTATGGCCCGGGGCCATGCATTTTGGTCTCTGTGGCTTCACCATGTGATGTTGATACATGTAGCATATCAAAATGCCACATCATTGCTTTGTAACCAGGCGTTGCTAGGGTAGCTGGGCCGTTGCTATGGCCGGGGCCATGCATTTTGGTCTCTGTGGCTTCACCATTTGATGTTGATACATGTAGCATATCAAAATGCCACATCATTGCTTTGTAACCAGGCGTTGCTAGGGTAGCTGGGCCGTTGCTATAGCCCGGGGCCATGCATTTTGGTCTCTGTGGCTTCACCATGTGATGTTGATACATGTAGCATATCAAAATGCCACATCATTGCTTTGTAACCAGGCGTTGCTAGGGTAGCTGGGCCGTTGCTATGGTCTCTTTTGGAAAATTTAATAACACCACCATAATCTGAATCACTTAGTTTTTATAATTGATTAGATGTAAATCCTAATTTAAATTTTGTAGACCCGACACATAGTTGTCTAACAGTATCTTCAACTATACCATTATTATTTTTAATTGTAAGAAAATGAAATTTAGATAAATTTTTATAATTACTAATATTTTTATAATCTTTATTACCATTTACACCATTTTCAGATGTTGATTATGATTATGATTATGGACATTGTTAATAGTATAAGGTGTTGTCCACATATAAATTTTTTCTTGTTGAGCTAAGCCATTTATGTAAGATTTTAATAAATTAACATTTAAATTGGAATACAATCCTATATATGTATCATCATCATATCTTTGCGGCATTTCTAATGTTACTTGTTTATAAATTGTATCTCTATAATATACTTGACATAATAATTCTTCATTATGTTTTTTACTCTCTGTGTGAATGTTATATTGGTTTTGTTCATCAACAAATAATCTAATTTTTTCTTTCGAAAAAGATTTTAATTTTTTAACTAATTCTTTAATATTGATATAATTGATAATTTTAGTTCCTATCCAATCAGTATTACTAATTGGTAATACTGCTCTAACAAAACCATAAACATTATTATCACCTATTATAACCATATTTTCTTTATTTAATTCCACATAAGCTACATCATTATATTTACTAACAATATCCATAAATTTAATAAATGGATCACCTTGAAAAATACAATAGTTAGTTTCTATAGAAGGTAAACCTTTAGTCTGTTCTCTAAATATTTCGGCTTGTAATTGAAATAAAATATTAACATCTATACATGGATTTGTAGTAGTATTATTATTATTAGTAATATCAAAACATTTATTTTCAAATCCCGTTGATCTCGTCGAATAAGAAGAACAGGATGATGCGGGCGAATATAATTTTTTTAAATTTGCTTTATCCATTTTTTTATTTTTATTAGAAAAAATTTTACTTTTTTATTGTTAAAAAATGATGTTACCAAATGTTGGTGGAGGTGCATATATCCCGAATAATCGTGAATTAGAAATAGAGATAGAAAATTATATCATGAAAACTGGAGACGTTTTATCTGGTCCATTGCATCTTTCTATTCTTCCGCAACAAAATACAGAGTTGACAAATAAACAATATGTTGATACACAAATCAATGACTTAAAAGAAAAATATATAAACGATGTTTTGGTTCCACTGATGAACGAATTAAAGTTGCTTAAACTTAATGACAAATCATTAAACGAAAAATTATTAAAACTTGATAAAAAGGATAGAGAGCTAGAAGCAGATATAGCAAAACTTTTTAAAAAGATTTCACAACAATCAAAAATTTTAATATTACTTTCTTTAAATTAAAAATCTGCAGTCATTAAAAATAAACATCAGATAAAATTAATGAAAGAACAATTAGAAGATGAAATAGAAAAACTACCTGAAAGAATTAAAAAAAAATTTAAAGCAGTTACAAACTACATTCCAAAAAAGTGTTGATGAATTAAGTTCTACAATTACTCAACAAATGAAAAAGATGAATAGAATAATAAATGAAGTAAACTCACTTAATCAAAAAGTTGATAAAATGAAAACTCTTAAAATCAATTTAGAAAATGAATTAAAGAAAAATTTACAAGAAAACTCTAAAGAAAATAAAGAACAGTTAGATTCTGTTAAAAGTCAATTAGATATTCTTAAAATTAAGTTAAATGCACTTAAAACGGCATTGAAGATTAATCAGCAGAAAATGCAAGTTAATAGAAAAGAAATTAAAGTACATCACACGCTGCTTGATGCAATAGATAAAGTGCAACAGTCAATTAATAAAGTTATCTCGAAGTTGTTGTCCATTCACAAACGTAAATCTTGATCGACGAAGTCTTGGGTTTCTAACCTATCGGACCAAAGGTCCTCAGGTTTCTAACCTATAGAACCTTGTCCAGAGGCTTTAGCCTATCGGACCAAAGATCCTGAGGTTATTACCTTATCATAAACGTAAATCTTAGCGCAAATATTAAACGGACCAAAGGTCCTCAGGTTACTAAGCAATCGGAGCGAAGCTCCTCGAGGCTTTAGCCGATCGTAAATATTTTTTCCCAAAAGTCAAATTTAATCCTAAAAAATGCCTATAATTTCGATATAATTCAATATAATTGTAATATAAATATAATGGTGAAACTTGATAATTTTTTTTCATAAATTATACCATCAGTAATATGTAAGATTTTCCCCCACATCTAACAATTTCTTGTATGTCTACAGAAGTTAATACATCATAACATATACCATTTCTAAACCTGATTACTTTTACATGAGAATTATTATTTTGATTTTTAACTTAATCTTTTATAGGAACTGGTTGAAAAACATATCATTCGGATATTGAAACACAACAGAGAATATTCCAGTTTTAGGTCTAAATGTTTGAGTATTAAATTTATATACTATTTCCCGCTCTTCTTCTTGACGAAATTTTCTAGCTGATTCAGCTTTAGGATATTCTGAATTTTCATCATACATAGCTGATGGATATAAAGATGTTGCATCAAAAGCCATTAGAAATTCATTTTTTTGTTCAAGTAGTTGATTTGAAATTTTCTTACAAATTTCAGTTTTATCTCCTAAATCTCGATACTGTTTCATTAAATCTATTAAATTACTTCCAAGGGACAAAGTCCCCCCAGCGTAGCGACCAGGTAAATACTGTTTTAATATTGGTAACAAGATGCTACAAAATGGTGATATGTATTTTCTTAATATTTGCTGAAACTCTTCCACCTTTAACAGATTTTCTAATATAATTTCTAGCACATAAATCTATACGAGAATGAATATTTATATTGTCATTTTGTACGCTTTTCATCCAACCGTTAAATGTTAAAGCAGAGGATGTCAAATTAGTAGTTATATCTTCACCAACTAAATCTTGCATAACATTATTATATTTGTAGATACAAAAAGATAAAGAAAGAATATCGTTAACTAAATATGGTGTCCATTCAATTTCTTTTTCTTTATAATTTGATTTTAATAGTTTTCATAGTTTTAATAGATAATTGATTTTAAGAGTTTTCATTTTATCAACTTTTTGATTAAGTGAGTTTACTTCATTTATTATTCTATTCATCTTTTTCATTTGTTGAGTAATTGTAGAACTTAATTCATCAACACTTTTTTGGAATGTAGCTTGTAACTGCTTTAAATTTTTTTAAATTCTTTCAGGTAGTTTTTCTATTTCATCTTCTAATTGTTCTTTCAATAATTTTATCTGTTGTTTATTTTTAATGACTGCAGATTTTAACTTTATAGAAAGTAATATTAAAATTTTTGATTGTTCTGAAATCTTTTTAAAAAGTTTTGCTATATCTGTTTCTAGCTCTCTATCCTTCTTATCAAGTTTTAATAATTTTTCGTTTAATGATTTGTCATTAAGTTTAAGCAACTTTAATTCGTTCATCAGTGGAACCAAAACATCGTTTATATATTTTTCTTTTAAGTCATTGATTTGTGTATCAACATATTGTTTATTTGTCAACTCTGTATTTTGTTGCGGAAGAATAGAAAGATGCAATGGACCAGATAAAACGTCTCCAGTTTTCATGATATAATTTTCTATCTCTATTTCTAATTCACGATTATTCGGGATATATGCACCTCCACCAACATTTGGTAACATCATTTTTTAACAATAAAAAAATAAATTTTTTCTAATAAAAATAAAAAAAATGGAAAAAGCAAATTTAAAAAAATTATATTCGCCCGCATCATCCTGTTCTTCTTATTCGACGAGATCAACGGGATTTGAAAATAAATGTTTTGATAATAATAATAATTAGTTAAAAAATTAAAATCTTTTTCCAAAGAAAAAATTAGATTATTTGTTGATGAACAAAACCAATATAATATTCATATAGAGAGTAAAAAACATAACGAAGAATTATTATGTCAAGTTTATTATAGAGACACAATTTATAAACAAGAAACATTAGAAATGCCGCAAAGATATGATGATGATACATATATAGGATTATATTCAAACTTAAATATTAATTTGTTAAAGTCTTATATAAATGGTTTAGCTCAACAAGAGAAAATTTATATGTGGACAACACCTTATGCTACTAACAATGACCATAATCATAATCATGATAAACGAACCGAAGGTTCTAGGGCTTTGCCTGATCTTAAAGAATCTTATAATAATAATAATGATAATAATATAGATGATGATAATATAAATGATGATTCTGAAACATCTGAAAAAGGTGTAAATGGTAAAAAAGATTATGAAAATATTAGTAATTATAAAAATTCAAGTGAAGAAAAATTTATATCTCATACTGATGTACATGATATTAATACTACATATAATCAAAATTTATCTAAATTTCATTTTCTTACAATTGAAAATAATAATGATGGTATAGTTGAAGATACTGTTAGACAACTATGTGTCGGGTCTACAAAATTTAAATTAGGATTTACATCTAATCAATTTAAAATTTTATCGTCTTTAATAAAAACTAAAAGTGATTCAGATTATGGTGGTGTTATTAAATTTTCCAAAAGAGATCAAAGACCAATATTTTTCTCTATTATATTATTATCAGATAAAAGATGTAATTTAGAGTTAGATATTCCAATAAGAGAATGGCATCCTATACCAAAAAGTGTAATTTATGATGTTGAAGAATCAATTTATGATGATGATGAAGAATCAATAGTTAGTGAAAATAAATTTAAATTATCTTTTGATAAAACATTATATGATAAAACTTAATATGATAAAACTTAATAGAAAATACCAAAATATTCGATAAATATATTTTCATATGTAATAAAATTTTTAGATGTAATATATTTTTTTAGATGTAATAAATTTTTAGATGTATAAATTTTTTAGATGTTATAAATAAATTTTTAGATGTTATAATTTTTTTAGATGTTATAAAATTTTTTAGATGTTATAAAATTTTTAGATGTAATAAAAAAATTATTATTCCCACGTGTCATCATCATCACTTAAATTACTCTCACTGACGATTGTTTGAAATATTTCAGCTTGAATATCTTCTCCGTTATAAGGTAACATAATTTCATTTTCATCAGGTTCTTGACGTTTTAAGTATATTTATTTGACCAGAAAATTTTTTTTCTTCAGTATTATTATTTTTATCAGGAATACTAATTCCAGTTTCTAAAGATCTTTTCCATGGTTTATTAACTGTAGTGGATAATGTTTTCCCCGAATATAATTTTAGAAAATCTTCTACTTTTACTTTGTTTTGTGAATAACCTTTGAATGTTTTCTTTTCACTAAGTCTCACTTGTTCATCTACAGTAATACAATATTTTATTTTAGGAGCAATAAACATTGCAAAAATAATTCCACCATTTCCATATCATTTTTCCCTTGACACAATTCCCCACCAACATATCCAGCAGCATCTAATTTATTGAAGAGCTCATTAGAAATGTATATTGAATCAGTGTTTTTTACAATTAATGGAAAACCACAATTAAATGTGCCATCTTCTGCTTCAATATCATAAACATATTGTGGTTTATTATTTAAGTATCTTACAGTGGTGACATCTTTGGTAATATTATTTTTAACTTGACACGCACTAAAGCATAATGATTTATCTTGTCTTTCGCTTACTACCAAATTAATACCTAGAGATGATGTCAAATTGTATAAACCACTAAAGGTTTCTTTATTTTTCTGTGTGAAACGAATAGTTGCATATTTCCTTGTAAAAAAAGATTTCTTGTCCCCATCTGCTGCATAAAATCCAACAAAGAACCAATATCTAATATTATATTCAGCATTTAGAACATACCAAGGAACACGTTTTTCTCTAACTGATTATAATAATTTTCACTAAAGTATATAGCATATTGTTTTGGATTTTGAAAATTAAGTTTGTATACACTAGATGATACTCATTGTATCATATATTTTACAATCATTTGTTTATAAGCTTCAATTAATATATGTTTTTAATTTCATATAAGAGGTTAAGGTCTTGGTTTATTTAAAGTACAACAATATCTGACTCCTGATTCATATATTATAGATTTCCAGCAGAACCATCTAAAAAGAACCCTTCTACAAATGGCTCGCCTACATATTAAATTAGGTGGAATGAATTTATATACCATTAATATCATATAAAATCTGTTTCAGATGTGATTGTATTGTCGTGTAAAAATAATTTATTATGTAGATTAGTAAATTTGTTCCTATATTTAATTCTTGTGGCTTTATTTCATTACACTTTCATCTAACAATGAATGATCTTCAGTAACATCTACTATTCCATTTTTGGTTCTTATTCGATAAATACTTTTATTTGTGTAATGTCTAACATAATTTTTTTACTTTGCTGTCCATCCATTATGAGTATAAATTTCTAAATTATCAAACAAATGAAATTTCTTTCATATCACCATTAAATTTTCAAACGGATTTAATTCTATAGTTGTTTACAATACTATCTATTCTAGAAATAAATAATAAAATTATTCTTTCTCAATATTACAGGCGTGTCAGCTGTTACTGAATCTGTATAATGAATGTATTTTTCGTTGAAACCATTAATTTCTAAAATAAAGTTATTCATGATTCTCCTAGAGTGAGAAAGAATGAAAGAACCTAAGTGTGATGGCATGAATGACGTCTTCCCATCTTTTACAATATTAGTTTTGAGAAATTCATCATCTTCCATTTCTACTTTCGCTAAATATTGTTCATCATTTAATTTTTCATAATCTTTTACTTCTTCAGTGAAATTTTTCTCAATGTATTCTCATTCCATAAATGATATTTAGTGGTTATATCTTTTTGCACAGTTTTGCCATATAGCGAATTCATCAATAATTTAATTAACTCATCACCTACAGTATTTCCTTCTGTTTTATATCTTTTTCTCAAATTAAAAAGTTTTTCAATATAATTTCGAAATGGTGAAACCTGATAATTTTTTTCATAAATTATACCATCAGTAATATGTAAGATTTCCCCCACATCTAACAATTTCTTGTATGTCTACAGAAGTTAATACCATCATAACATATACCATTTCTAAACCTGATTACTTTTACATGAGAATTATTATTTTGATTTTTAACTTAATCTTTTATAGGAACTGGTTGGAAAAACATATCATTCGGATATGTCAAAAGCATATCAAAAGGAATGAATA
>CAJQUW010016644.1:0-28577 GCA_907163375.1 Prostheceraeus crozeri
AGATTCTCGTATGTTTACAGAGATCTGGTATGTTTTTCATACAAAATTTCACTTACTTATTCAACTAAATCGCTCGAAGAGTGGTGGTCGTCACTTCGCTGTCTCTCGCTGTGTTCACGTTTTTCATCGGTAACAAAACGAAATGCAGGCCTTGAGGTTGACTCATATTCCCCTGGATGTCAGTACACATCTGTATGGTATTTCCGAGACTTCTTTCCGACGTGGGTCAACGCCTCAGAAAAAATTGAAATCCATACTTAGGGTGCGCCTAGTGACCCATATAGGGGTCAGCGTGATATTTACTGTTGCATCATCGATAGACATCAACAATTGGATTGCTATTCATATGGAAAACAAAAAGCAAACATCTGACTCATAAATCATCACAAAAGTTATATTGAAGCGCATCGCTTTCACGAAAAAAATTATCGAGAAACATCACACACTGTGCTCAATCTGATTTGCATCAGAAGCATTTTGTAAAACACATTTTTGTGAGAATATCAGGAAACACAAGTAAATCTAACTTATATAGACATAACGAAGGACTACGTATGTGACACCCAATAAAGCTTCAACCCAAAATATATTATATTTAACTCAAAAATCATCAATAAAGTGTCAGACCCAGCCTGACCCATATATGGGTCACTAGGTAGAAATGGGTTAATTCATGACAGTGAGAGGTCACAGAGCGACAGACTTTTGAGATGAGATCCATCAGAACATTTCCTGCACTTAATGTGATTTTATCTCTCATTTCTTGCACATTGAGAGGACGTGGATTCTTGTAGACTTTGTTTTTTAAATAACCCCCGAAAAAGAAGTTTAATGGAGTTAGGTCAGGACTTCTTGGGGATGCTTAATGTCACCACGACGTCCAATCCATGAAGTGATGGCACTGCCAACTCAGGAATTGAGATAGCTTCGAACAATGGAGTCATAATGAGCTGGAGCTCCAGCCTGTTGAAAGTATGGCAGCTCCTCGTCATTCGGATACAATCTCCGAATTTCCGATATTACATGGGGACGTAGAAGCTCCAGATACTTCTCACCATCCACCGTCCCGGTGAAGAAGAATGGACCTATCAAGTCGCGCGAAGAAAGATGCCCATACGGTAATACCAAGGAGCTTAACATCATGCTGTAAAATTTGATGAGGATTCTCTTCAGCCCAGTAGATTGTGGTGATTGAGTCGACCATTCAATTTAAACGTGGCTCATCAGACCATACGATCATGTTTCGAAAGTCTGGATCGGTTACTGCTTCACGCAAAGCCATTAACAAAAGTCGACCCGCCTATCAAAGTCATTTTCATTTAATTCATGGTTAAGTGTTGGGCGGTAAGGTCTGATGTTGCTTTCATGAAGGATTCGCTGAATTGTTGCTCTTGTGAGATTCAAGTCTAAAGCAGCTTGTCTGATTGATTTTCTTGAGTCATCACCGATTGCAGAGAAAACTAAATTGACAATGTCATTTGACCGCGCAGTTCTTGAACGACCTTTGGGAGGCTTCCAATTGTTCCTGCGTGTCCAACTTGTCACGCATTCGGGAGATTGTGTCTCGACGTGGATATTCAGAGTCATAAGTGCTTTTCCATTGTCTCTGGACTTCACAGATATTCTCGTATTTAAAATATCACTTTAAATTTTGATTACTTTCTTCAAATGCAAGCCGAATGCACTTGCCATACATAATAGTACTCAAACAACTTCTCTCCACCAACCAACATCTCTCAGTAGACAGCAGGAATTGTTTTCGAGCCTTTAATTTGTGTGAATTCCGCCCCCTTTCGAAACTGTATGATGCGTGTGAAAGTCAATAGTGTTGCATATTTTGACTGTGTGCATCCATCACCCCTTTCAGTGACATTGACTTAATCATTTTTTCAGGAATGATAAGAATACAAAAAATGAAGTTTACTGTATTTGAGATTGTCAAATCTATCATGGGTCAAACTGGTTGGAAGTGGGTCAACAAAGTCTGACCCACGCTAAATGTGAACAACGACCCACGTGACCCACCAATTTTTCGGGAAAACATGACCCTCGACCCACGTGACCCACGCGATTTTGTGACCCACTTGACCCACCTGACCCATGACCCACGACCCACTTCCAACTCTGGTTGCTAATGAGTACAAAAAGAATTTGATGAGAATGATGTTTGCAAGAAATAGGCCTGCAACCTAAATGCATGCATGCATGTACGAGTAATATGGAGCATTTTCCTTCAAAAGCAACATGACATGGTCACAGTCTATAAACTGGAGCGTAGAGATCTTTCAACCCGGATGCCCTCCCTGACGACTTCTATCAACACTCTCCAGGCTCGACCTGTGTACCAAAAGATCGCTAAGCCAAACACTTAACCACTGCGCCACGGAGACCACCTAATAAGTTAACAGAGACCACCCAACATAACACTTAAACTTCAAATACTCAATTCGATGTCCGTAATAGATGATAATGATGCCAACAATGGACTCATATAACATTAATAGCAACTTGCGGAAGTACTTTTCATAATATGTCATAAATCCAATCATCCAAATCCTACGTATTTTTGTGAACAACTTGAAAATGCACTAAAACTTAATGTCACAAAACCGTTTCAGTTGCTTACTTTCATGAAGTCTGGAGCAGAAATGCGACTGGGATCAAGGAAAGATCAGATCGAGGCTTTCTCAATTCATCAACGGTTTAGATAATTGAACATAACATGCTCTTCATACTTTTTTGGAACATTTTTACTTTTTTGGTTGGCCTACTTTTGCTTTTTAACGGTTAGACCCGCCTACTTGGTACCTGAGTACCCCAGGCATGTTTGACCATGTGGCAATGTTACTTAAACTAAATATTTTGACCTTTCCTCCCGTGACATTTACTAATATTTTCAGCTCTTCGATTTGCTGTTCACCCGATTTTATTATAATTCATACTTAAGGAGATATTAGTTGATACTAGTTAGACCCGCAATGGGGGTACCGGAGTGACCCCAGTATAATTGCAATGGATACGTGCTCAAAAGGAAATGAATTACTTCAGCTATAATGGTATGGCCATATTCTATGCTTATTTTAAGTTACACAACAATTTATCTAATAGTCATGACTCAGACACATAGTCCTCATATGTATAGTTTTGCATGTAGGCCTACTTGTGTACTGATATGCAAATTGCAAATATTCTATCTAAAGCTGAATAACTATAATATTGTATATACATGTATGAAGCTGTTTGCTTTCTGCTAAAAATTATTCTCGCATCGCGTCACACAAGGGAAAACGAATGCTCGATTGTAATTGGCTGTTCGGTCGTATATACGTGTATTTCAACCATCTCCTAAGCGATCTTCGCTATATTAACCGCTTACAGCTGCAATCCTGCTCACGGGAAAGTTCTCATGGCTCGTCTGGAGAAGACAGTTGCTATTCGGCAGCTATGTGAATTGCTCGATTCTGTGTGAAAGTGACACAGGTAGTGATCCCAGCGGTAAAACAGAATTAGATGATGTAGCGCAGGTGGGCCTTCTAACTTCTGATCAGCTTCCGAATAATCATTACACGACGACTCTCTACACGGAGAAATTGAAGTCGATGAAGTTTTAGGCGTAGCTACACATGACTGGGTCTACCACAACGACGATAGCTCGAGTGATTCGGAAACATTGGATAACATCGATAGTAATCATACTTTGACTTCCGGAGATGGTAGTTTGTGGCCTACACTACACGAGTCATCTGGAAGACGTCCTGCCAGAAATATAGTAACTAGAATCTCACACCTGAAGAAGGTAATTGGGAGAAATTGTCCGTTTTTATAATGTCACACAATCGGGAAAGTTATCCGCGGCTACAGCTCAAAGCGGAAGCACAAACACAGACTATGTCATATTTTTTCACAATTATTGATTATGCAGGTTATGTTAGCTATAAGTTGCATACGGATCGCAATGATGTCAATGAAAGTCATTATAATTTTCGAAACGAATTGGCATATGAGCTGGCAATTCCAGAGGCGGTTAATTTGCTACTGCCTTGTGCAGGAGGCCTATAAGTCTTATTCCATTACGATCCTCTGTAAAAGAAGCGATGCTGATGGTTGGTGTTTCCACTAGAGCAGAATGTGGACCTGTCCCACCAAAGAAAGTGTCGAGCTGGACGTTGCCATTACTGTCCAAGAAAATTAGATCGCAGATCAAAAATCAGATGCAAAAGAATACTCACTGTTCATTTGTCCTGTCCATCAGAATATTTTGTGTTCTTCGTGTGAATGAATAACGATAAAAGTGTTCTCAATTACTTGCAGTGTGATCAAGATTTCTAGGTTGATGTACATTTAAGACGCTTCATGACTGAATAGTGCTCAATTTTTCAGTAGCAATTAAACTGTAGTTGTTTTATTTTATCTCGTTTTATGTTATCAAGCTCTAGTATGGATGTTTTATTGCAAAGCGAATTAGATTTGTTTATTTGCTGGGGTGGGGTACTGTAGTACCCCAAGGCGGGTCTAACTAGTAAAAAAGTAAGGCGGGTCGAACCGTTAAAAATAGTGAAACAAAGAAGGAATGCCAATAGTTTGAAAATCAAGAGTTTAGCTGCTCGGTTCGTAAGCATGTAGCACAAATTCTCATCTTTATGATTCGTTTGCATTCGTGCTTGAATGAATGTTGTTTATTTCATTCGTTTTTCAAACTCTATCAAGTTAATCAAGTTAAGAGTTCTAACCATGCACGGACTAAAGTCGTGCATCGATTGGGAGGTTGAAAGTTAAGGCTGAACAAAACGTTACGTATCAAGCTCGATATCAACTGATTATGTCCTTCATGGCCTCACATTTCCAATCGGCGAGATAGGTTGTTGATATTCTTTCAGCATCAGTCATGGATGTTCTTCTATAACATTAAAATTCATATGTTTGAGTTGATCACAAAAACGGACCACCTGAGATATATCAAAATTGAATCGATTCTCATTCCTTCCGATCGTGTCGCCCATAAACGTGCCGGGTAAATCCATCTCACACAGCAATATTTGTCAAAAAAAGTGTCTTTTGTCTTTAAAATCCCTAGTGGTGGACCGATTTTTGTAATTTATTTTCATCTCGATCCTTAGGAACTCCTCTTTTCGGTCATGGTAAATTCAAATTAATTTAACGAAGTTTTCTTCATGAAAACTTTAGCTCAAGGCAGAAAAGGTGCCAAAAATGCCTGTCCCATTCACAGATACTTAATCTTTGGGAAGAAATTTCGTCGTGATCTATAAATTATGCATATAAAGTCTTATATCTTGTGAAAGCGCATGAACCGTAGTTTTAACCCGACTATAATTCATGATTGCATTTACATTGATTTGGGATTATTTTCAATAAGCCTTTGCCCTCCAAAAATTGTCTTCTGACCAATAACGTTGTTTTGTCTTCTGACCGGTGCACATTTCGCAACTTAGAAATGATGTTTTAACTTTCCTTATCCGACAAAACACATCATTTGTAGGTCTAGTTGTCGCATCAAAAGGAAAAAATCAAGCATGGATCATCACAAATGAGCAATTGTGAATTTTAAAAAAATGTCCTGTATCCTTCTTTCGACCAGACTTCTCTGACTTTTCTCAAAATTTCAAATTGTTGCTGAAACCACATATTTTATCCGGATTTCATGAGAACTCACAGAATTATCAACAGCCATAATGTAATCATGCATGCGAAATTTTGTTTGAAAAGACAATGATTATCGTTTTCAAAATCTCGTAAAACTGCAGAAAATGTCCATCTGACCAAGACCACAAAATTCATGTTCAGCGTGAAAACATTGTGTTTGGATGAAAATACAACATTTTGAAGCGCAAAAGAATTGCAGAACACTTTAATGTTCATAGAATATGTTCAAGATTCCGATGAGTTTTTTAAGGACTGAGTTGGCCAGTGCCCGCATATTTTGGAGTGAGCGTATAATTATAGTTTTCCAATAAAATTAGAAATAAGCAGTTGCGTGTAAAACACCTTGTAAAAATGTAAAATGGCAAGTTCAGTCTTGCTGCATAGTGGTATGAAGACTAATCTTGAAATATCGCAACATATGTGCTCACACGAATATACTGTATGTATGCAATTATTGCATCTATGATGCCATCTAGAAATCTATCATCTCTTTCAGCTCACTCCATGCCGTCGTAGCAGTCATTAATGTCTAATGAAAATAATCCTGTATTGTAGTGATTTAAGAAGTCACATAATTACATGGGATTCCTTGGTTTTTTTTGTTTGAGCATTAGATTAACCAGAATTTTAAAAATTAAGCCGGTATTAAGCAGCTTAGAGACTGCAGAATTCTATAGAACCCTGATTTACGCCTTCATGTACAAACACACATATTTTTCTTCAATATATTTCTGCTAGTTGCCGAAGTCACATCGCGGCAATTTAAGAAGCACCTATTAGAATCCTTTCACAATGTTTAATAATCCCATGACTCGTGCCTCCCGATCATATTTAATGCGAGATTGAGTTTGATGTCGAGGTCATGATCAACCTATCAGTGTAGATAAAAGTGTCAATGTAATTACGTGTATGTATGCCCTAATGACATCACTTTAACAATTCCTGTTTTTCGACATATGATTTGCTTCCTTTTTCTTCTAAAGTCAACCATTTTGACGTTTGGTGTAGGGATCCTCGCATGTCATTTATTGACGCTTTTGACCCACCCTGTGCAAACGTAAATGTCGGACCGTGTCCGGGCCGAGAACAGCAAAGTGCGACTCTTCGGCCATCTTGAGCAGTTTCAATTCAAATGAAGTTTCTATCGTAATTTATATTATCTGTGTTATGATATGAACTGCGAAAGATGTTTTAATATGAAATAAATAGAAATGTTTTTATAACCACGCATTTTTATGAATGTCGGCACAAGTGCGTCATAATTCGGTCAATCGACTTTCGGCAGAACTTCGGCAACACGAAAAACGTAGCTAACTTCGGAACATAGCGATTAATCGCATTGTGACGGGAATCCTGTATTGGGTGCTATATTTAGAAGTTCGTATAAGGCGCTCAGGTAGAAATGCCATCATTTTCCGATGTTTCACGAGTATGCATGTACGATAGTCAGTTTTCATGATTATTTATAAACCATGACTTCATTCTAATGCTTCCCGACCACTGTAGTTATCTAATTTATATTTCTGACCTATTCTAAAAGGGGATTATCATGTCTTCATGATGGCGAGCCTCCCGAATTCGAACATTGCAATGCATTTCTTCGCCGCGCGCTACGTCTATCTGTCAGTTCACGGATTCCTCATGCGGTGTGTGGGTGTGAATCAACTCGTCGAACAGCTGACGGTGCAGTTTTCTCTATTCATTGAAGATAGTATACATGCTGCCATCCTTTGTTAAAGATTATCAGTGCAGATATATGAGTATCTAAATTGAGTGTATATGGTGCGCCAACAATATTAAGACATGTGAGTAGCAAATAAATCGTATTTGTAAATCAGGTGAATAAACCGCATCAGTAGGTAACTTGTATAGTAACAGATTCTAAGCCAACCATTATAATTGTCCTGAAGTTGCAAAATAAAATATGCATTTGATTAAAGAATTAATCGCGTTATTCATCAGGATCGTTGATAGGAGACGGAAAGTTCGATCCTTGATATTGAAGCATATTTCCTAAAAACAGGAGTGGTGAATAAACATATGAATGTCCTCATTTTTTAGAATTCTGTTTCACGTTTTAGCTTAAGGAAACTCTTCTCTTACACACCTGGTAGATTTTAGATAGCGTAATCCCATTGCGTTAGCTAGATCTGGTATTTTGATTGGAAACAGACCTGTCCTCTTATCATCTGAATGGACTGTTAAATAGGATCTTTTCAATATATAAGTGATAAACATAATTTTGAACAGAACGACTTACTCGCCAATTCATTACACATGAGGAGAGGAGAAGCGTTGTTTGTCCTTCTAGTAAGTATTTTAAAAATTTTTAGACATTTTAGGATTAAAATTTTCTTTTAAATCATATTTTGTACCAATTGAAAATTCAATTTGAAAAAGTCATTAGCTTGTTTTTTTAACTTTGTTGCCTTGACGCACTTTGCTACGTTGAACTCCATCTTCAAAAATTCAATTCGCTGATTGATGCTTTTCGATAATGTAGCTTGTGAGCAAACTGTCTGTCGTTTTGTCAGGCCTACGTGTAATATAGTATAATTAGGCAGTGGGTTGTTTAATTAGGCCATGAAAAAGAGTTAAGGCAATTGAAAGCATTCTTATAAGCAAACAAAAAAATAAAAGGAGAAAGTTATGACATACCACAGCAATTATCCATGCCATTTAATTTCCGTGTGTATGCTAATGTTTCATTTTATATAGTCTCACAGGAGGTTGGCCATTGGTTGAAAAAAAACAGAATTTCACTCACAATTTACGACCTTGTATATTGAATGGAACTTCATAAAATGACACCTGACGTTTTCCCGTCTGCCGACTACTGTGACAAGTAATTTTTTGCGATTCTCTGTAACTGCTTCCGAATGATTCGTTTTTTCAGTATTGAGTATGTATTTCTGCTGTTAATCCTTGAAGCATTTCGCTGCAGACTGATGTGATCGACAGTATTTTGTAATGTGTAAATATGTTGTAAGGCTATTCTTAATTGTCACTGCCTCCGAATGTTTTGATTTTACCAGCATTAGGTTATTCCCGTGATCAAGTCAGCATGCAGGACGTCGGCTGTCATTACAAGAAGTTTTATTTAAAATCTAGGGTCGTGAATTGGGATTGAAAATTTTTTTCTAATATTTAAGGGATGAGAATTTTCTGCGGATTTGTAAGTAATAGCTCTGCTTCAAGTATTATTTTGTTGGCCTTTTTGGGCCTCCTTGAAATGTGAATTTCCGCCGGGACCACGTTCTTCCCTTCTCAACCCTATTTTGCAACAAGTCGCAAACTTTGAAAATAACACATGTTCGAATGTTTCACTACATGGTTGGTTTGGATGTGTAAGTAAACCATCTTGCGGTACGTTGTTATACTTATTTCAGCTAAAGGAGAAATCATTTTAAATTAAATATCAAATTCATCGGACTTTCTGCTTTAACGGCATGTTTTCCACTCTGGGAAAATGTGTTGTCGATTAACTCGTTGCTGTTGTAAATTATTGGAATGATTAAATATGAAATAGTTTAGATTAATTATCACCTTCTTTCATCTTACAATAAATTAATGCTCATTTCTGTGTCATGTGCTTCTCTATTATGTGTAGTTATGGAGCTCTACATGGTTTATGTTTTGCATCATTGTTCACGCAGTTTGTCTGCGTTTTACTATCTTAATTCGCTTATAATGCTTTTTTTGTCGGTTTCAGACATCAAAATTTAGGAGCAGACCTAATGAACCTCATCTACCATAGTTTTGAATACCACTGGATATGATTGTTATTATCCATTGTATTCAAGATTTAAACTTGTTTGAGGTACAATCAACCTGAATCCCGATGTCTACGTTTACAAAATTCACCTTCAGTGGACTCAATCTAGGTAAGTTTCATCATCTGAGTAGTTGTTATTGCTTATTACATGTGGTTAGATAAAGGCAAGCCAACGCAGATCTCGCGGACTGGATTCGGCCACCACAAATCGACCCGCTACTTACGGTCAATGCACTACGGGCCGAAGTCGACCAGCCGAACCCGGGCCGACTTAGGGGCGTCCGGACACGTCGCGTTCGGGCCGAAATTGTTTGCCGACTTCAACCCAGACTTTGGCCGACTTTCCGTTTGCACAGGGGAAGCTTCTGAATTGCTTGTACAACCTAATTTCTCATTAATCTCCCCGATGATCATTTGAGATTGCTATATGCTGCTTTGTTATTAATAAACGCTTATCATTGTCACTATTAAAACGACTGTCATTATCGAAACTTTATTGAAGAGATAAGGATGAAACAGAAGATCCTGTATCTAGGGAATAAAAATATGCATGTTCACAGAGCGAAAAAGCGCTCCTGCTGCTGGAAGAACTTCCAGCACGCACTCGCAGTTACCAATTCGCACTGCGACGGCGAAACATTAGCGATGAAAAAAAACAGAATTATTGTCTTCGTTGATATTCTGACAACTGATTCTTGACAACTGATGTGTGGTGGTGAGGGTTTGATCCTGCCAATTGACAGAGTCGCGTAAGTGGCTCGTAGCTCAGTTGGTTAGAGCGCAGGTCTAGTTAACCTTGGTCGTAGGTTCGAATCCTACCAGCCGCACATCTTTTGCATGGCAATTTGATCCATCGTTTATTTAATTTCATTGTTGCTAATTGCATTCACGACATGGCTTAAGATGCTTTGGTGGACAACCGATCCCCGCTACTTGCCTTAATGTCGGCGGTCACAATTGTGACGTGTTATTTATTCATTGATTATTATTGCCTTGACAACTGATGTGTGGTGGTGAGGGTTTGATCCTGCCAATTGACAGAGTCGCGTAAGTGGCTCGTAGCTCAGTTGGTTAGAGCACAGGTCTAGTTAACCTTGGTCGTAGGTTCGAATCCTACCAGCCGCACATCTTTTGCATGGCAATTTGATCTATCTTTTATTTAATTTCATTGTTGTTAATTGACAGGTACGATGCGGGAGCCAAGCGACCCATGCAAGCGACCGCAAGAACTTGAAAGCAGAGTCAGCAAGGCCACCTAAGTTTTCATTGAAATCGACTGAACAACCAAGTCTGCGGACAGGTCAGCATATTTCGAAAGTTTTCTGCTTTCGACAGAGAATCAACAAAGGATTCTTCTCTCAAACGAAGGGCAGCCGATGGTGAGCACAGGTAGCATCCCAAGCAAGAAGTTTACCGCGAAACCAGGATGACTGAGATACACCGTCCGGTTTGATATTGCGGTTGAGAATCAGACCGGATGGATTATTAATATTACCATTGCTATGAAAGCATTGAAGTCATCGAGATGAAGGTCGACGTTGAAACTCTAGTACTTCTTCTGTGAGAAAGAGCTTCAACTGTTTGCTGCTTCAAAACAATGAAGTCGTAACTACATGCATGTGCTACTAAATAATTTTCGGTAGGCCTACAATGATACAAATGAACATATTCCAATAACTGATCTTAAGCACTTTCTCAACAGTAAATATTTATAAAAAAAGCAGAAGCAAGTAAATGACTGCTTTTCGTAAATCTAATGACGGGTCTGCCTTTTTAAAGTGCGTTCAAGAACCAACTGTGTCATTTTCTCCGAAATTGAAAAAAGCATCTAATTAAATCAGTGGCACTGTCTTTAGTTGATTAGGTAGGCATCAACAAATACCAAAACCGTCAGAACTATTTTTCTATTGGGAGATTGTTTTGTTGGCGCATCATTGTTAAATTTTAAGTGTTGACATCGATCTTAATGGACTTTATATCATAAAGGAAATTCCATTAATGGCTGACTTCGGTGCAAAAATGTCTAAAATAGTTAGAAAATCTTTCTCTTCATCGCGTTGCATTTCTTAAGCCGCCGCTTTTACAGGATAAAGCTGAATACTGAGTCCTACCTCTCAATTCTTTGAGCACAAAGTGACATGAAAAAAGACCGACACATGTACATGATTAAAAAGTATTATGGTTGCGTCTATTTCTCTTCAAAGCCCTTGATTTATTAGTAGATATCACTTTTGAGGACAAATATTAACATCAGAGTCTTGAAAGTACGGTGCACATTTAATACGTTTGACGATGACAAACATGGTACATATAAAAATAATTATCATAAAAATGACAAACTTTGTAAAGTAAACCTACTATATGAAACGCGGATGATTTCCTTCCAAAAGTAGTCATTCCTATGCATCTGAGAAATACATGAAACACTCGCAGATGCCCAACGAATTGAAATAATTAAGAGAATATTCAAAAAATGAATACTCTGAAGTTCCATTAAATCAGTATATCCAAAAAAATGATAAGCAGAATCTGCACATCATTCGAATTTCCAATACATGTAAACTTTGTCCATTCGTGAATTTGCCATTTTGTCTCTCATGAATCACCGCCCTTTGTTCTGACTAATAAAGAATTTTTTGTCACAATCTCATACATTCAGATCGGCATGACCTCGGAGACTTACCAAGCCTCAGGGAGATGAAGGATACGACGTACGATCACTGTAAACTGTCACCTCCTAAAATCGAAGAAATCTGCATCCTAAAGCGCGACACACTAGAATTTTAGGAGGTTGCATGAAATAGAATGCTGACATACTAAAGAGAATAATAACACTAGTGCGCTAGCCTCTTAAAACGCTTTGCTTTAGGATTTTTTTATTAGTTACGAATAGTGTCTCGCTTCAGTGTATGATTTAGGAGGTGCTGGTTTAGAGTGATGGGCACTACCAAGGAGTGCTGACTTCAACAAGGCGGGTTTGTGGTGGTTGCTGCGAATCATGTCTAGGGATGTCCTCAACCTTAGTGTATGAGCACCTAATGCACTGACGATTATCGGCACAACTTTAGTCTCTGTATTCCACAGCTTCACGTCTTGGTACTTCATGCTCTTTTCTTTCTCCTTTGCTTGTATGTTTCGGTCATCAGCAAGTGCGATGTTTATAATGAGCGTTTGTTTCTGTGTTTCATTTATCAATATCATATCCGGTCTCCTTTCTTATCTGATATATGCGATGTTTTGTATAATCTGCATTTAGGATCAGGACTTGTTTTTGTGATGTGATGTACGGTACCTTAAATTAAGTGTGCTTTTGTGTTCAAGGCCTTATCTTGTGCGGCTGTTAGCAGTGCTTCTGTTTCAATTTTTAACTTCACCTCTTTGAGCCATCTGTACTGAGTATCTTTAGTTGCTACGTCTTTGGTCTGCCTCGGGTACTGTCCATGTAGAGGTTTCGCAGGCCATGTCCTTTGTCAGCTCTCAATTTTCATCTTCTTCCTTTCCTGGAATCTTTCTGGTTTTCACCTGTACTCGTCATCTGCTTTCACCACCGCAGCAGTGGATCATCTGTGCTATTCCAGATGTACTGGTTGAAGCTCCTGTCTTCTCCCTTGAGCGCGTCGCGTATGTTCCCGTGGCAGATATAGGCGGTCGATATCAGATGTTGGATGTTACCCTTTGTACATATTTATCATCTTCCTTGTTTTGCGATTTAATTCTTCCATTTCTTGGACAATCCACTTCACGATTCCTCCGGTGTAACTCATCACGGGGATTGCGTAGATGCTAATAGCGTTAATTTGATACTTTGCATTTAGACTCGATTTCAACATTTGTCTCAGTCGCTTTCTGCATTCTTTCATTCGTGAATTTGCCATTTTGTCTCTCATGTGTCAGTACCGCCCTTTGTTCTGACTAATAAAGAATTATTATTATCATGTTTTCAAGAAACATAATGAAATAACAAAAAAATTGTATTCACGTATCAGATCAGTAAAGACAGAGGAAAAGGTAGGACAAGTGAATTTGTAACTATCCGTATTCCGGTCTTTGGGTTCCTTGAGATAAAGAGATTACATTTATATTTCATGGCAGTTAATCCATGTAGGCCAACTCTTTTTCTGATAAAGCATAGAATCATGTTTCGTATTGGATGAACTTTTCAAACAGAGAGGGCGTTTTTGTTTTGGCCGCGACTGTTCATTTCACGCACATTTGGATCAATTATATCAGTATACCAGCAGTCATCAGTTAGTTAAACAGTTCAACAAGGAAATATATAAATGATTTTCGACCGTAAATTCTATTATACACGACGCTTCGTCTTCGACTTGTTGAACATTTGTGATGACATGCATGCACTGAACATTTATACTCGGACTCAGTGGCGAATCCTGCGTTCACACAATCGGCATGCGCCGTCTAAATATGTATGTACATTAACCAACATGTATAAACCATAGACCCTATGACACTTTAATTTTAATGCCCCATACTCGATTATTTTCATCATGTTAGTCACCAGTATATACCGGACTTCCCCATACTGAGTTTTTTTGTCATAGTTTATGATGCTAATATTATCATCTATTATTAGTACGATAAACTCATATTGATGATGAACAAAATTAAATACAATAATACGTAACAGCCTATACACTGTACACTACATAGATACGCATAAAAGGTACATGTAAATGAATAAAAACCATATTCACAACTCAAAAGGATTATATTCTAAAACAGAAGACAATTTTAAGACTAGCACGACCTTTATATGTTCCAAATATTATCCATAATTTCAAAAGATTTACACTTCTCTGAAGATATAAAAAAATAAACCCTCCTGTTTTTCTTTACGAATTTCTCAATTGCATTATCGAAAAGCGTAGGCTTGTTTTGAAACAAAACTAACAAACTTTTCTCGATAGCCATTACACTCAAAGAAAGTCTGTTTTGTTTCATGGTGCTCTGACAGTATGTTGTCCTTGGTGAAATTTCAGTTACAATCTGTTCTACATGTGATACTTCAGTTCCTCAAACAAGACCTTAAGGAGAATGTCGACGTACCAAACATGTCCTAAATGCCAATTACTGGTTCATGCACATTGTATACATCAAACAATTCCATTCATGTAGCCTATAGTTGTTTCTAAGTATTAAGACATTAAAATCATCAATTGTCAATAAAGGAACAATAACAAACGTAAGAAATTTAAGAAATACTAAAGGAATTAGCATTGTTTATACTCAGAATCAGATTAGACTGACGACTTTATTCAATGTGACTGCGTTTCATTTTCCCCGCTCTCATTCTACTGGCATGATATATTTTAGATAGAAAAAGCAAGTTTTGTACCATCCCCGTGACAGACCTATTAAATTTGCAGGGATACTGAATTCTCAGCCTATTGATGCTAACACTTTCCTTGGACGGTTCGGAAAGCCCAAAAATTATAGTCATAACGTCATTTTATTACTTATATAACATAACATATACATTGTATATATACTACAGTATATACATACGGAGATCAGCCCAAATGAAATACGATAAAAAACTCCGGATTTATCCCGAGCGGCTGCGTCCTTTCTAGGGACTTTTCAAGGGATTAATGACTTACTTTTAAAATTAATTCAGAATGATATGTGACGACAGCATTATAAACACATAAATGAGGATATACTTGGAAAACTATGACAAGTGTTAAACACGTTTGACATGGCAAATCAAAGTCTAAATAATGTCAAATTCCTTTGCTGAGCCCTGCTCCGTGATGCAAATTATAGGCCAATCTTTTCTAACATCGTTGCCATCTCCAATGGCATGCACTCGTCTGTGTGTTTGTTTCTTGACATCGATTTTGAAGGCTAATATAAATTTTGCTTCTTTTGAAGTTGGTAAAGTTAGGTTTCAGATTACTACATCACTTGTTGTTTGAATTTCGATTTCGTCTATTAAATGCAGTACATTTATGTTTCCTTTGGCAGTTGTTACAGTTGGCATTTTGACCATGGAAAAATTCCGCATTTGAAATTAGGCATGGATTTGTATCTTCTGTTTACCGGTGAAAGATGCTTGTCCGATAAGAAAAAAATCACATTTGCTTTCCCAAATCACACGGCTATTTGCTTCTTCTCCCTCGCCAAGCTCTTCCCATGTTTTTATTTGAGATTCTCTCATTCTGTGTCGTAGCACCGATTTAGATATTCTCCTATCTCCTTATAAATTTTTGTCTACAAATCGCGTTTTTATCTCTGCTGGAAGTCGTAATCGTTCAATTTCGCGTTCACTTTCCTTTATAGATAATTCTTTCCTAAGCTCTCTTTCTTCTTCACTTTGTTGTAGAATATCCAGTCGGTTTTGGTGTTATATCGTCGTTTATAAAGTCAGCTGAATGTTCTGCCGGCAGAATAATTAAATCGGTGTAAATTTCTGCCAGCAGAAATATAGGAGCTTACATAAAGCCCCTGCAACAGATTCACTACAGAAGTACAAGTCATCACAGCCTTCCATTGTTTATTCTTGAATCATGATTGAATCGGTCTGCACAAGTCGAAATCGGAGTTCACCAAGGATGGGGCCCATGAGCCCGGATCGAGAACTTGGACTCATGGGACGATGGGTCGAGAAATTTTCAACATCAGTACATTAAATAGATTTGGGTTTGAATGTATTTTGACACTTTGTATATTTTAAAGCATCGAGGAATCGATTTGTAAACTATCTTATCAATAAATAATCAAGTTTATCTAAAATTCATCCAAAATACTGAAGTCTGCCTATCTATGCTGTGAAACTCAACTGATTACCACAAATTTTAATACATAAGTTAATGAAAATGATAATTTATTTTCAGACTGAATTTTCCTTGAATCAAACTTCCAGTTTGTAGCACCTATATTAGAGACGATTGCGTAAATGTGATTGGAATGGAGTGGGAACCGGGTCTCGGGTGAAAATCCAATGCCAATGTCCTTTGCGCCAAATCAAAATTACGGCTTGAAAAGTGTGCTCGCGTTTGCATTTTCACGAATATGAAAAAATACACTTACTTTGTTCAACAAAAATTCCACAATCCATACACAGAAAATGCGTCCATCTTTATTTACACAATCACATTTATGCCTGTAATTAGTACATGCATTCATGGCGGAAGATGAGGCCTATTTGTTACTTTAATTGACATGCTGTCACTCTACTCTACACTAAAACATGTCAATGAGCACTTGACTCAAGCTCAGCGATTATTCATTGTACATATGTACCGGTACAAGTAGGCCTACCTATATGGTCTTATCTTCAGCTTTAACTTAGGAAATGAACATGTATGTAATTATATGCAAGCTGGTACACTAAGCTGCTGAAAATGATAGCATGTAGTTCGTGGGCCCGTGGGATTCCCATAGATCGATAATTGAAAAATCCATGGGAGGGTATGTGCCTGGGAATGGAGAACTCGCCCCGTGGACATACCTTGGAGTTTACTGCTTAAGAGCTTTACGCGCGCCCCAGAAAAGCGCTTTGGAATAACTATAGACCGAAGTCTGGAGTCCTATCATTTAGTAGGAAGGACTCCGTCCGCCTCCGCATCCGCATCCGTGTGTTAAAGCATGGTGTCTATCAACTCAAGGGCTATCTGACTTGGAATTTTCCTCACTTGGAAGTAATAGATTCAGTTGTTCGCGATTAAATGAGTGAATTGCTAACTATTGCAAATTCTACATACTCCAATTTTCGAAGTGTATGAGACACTCTGTTATTCACTGCTGTCATGTTTACCTTTATGTGTCTCTTTGTCTCTCCATACGAAAATCATGCGTACAAAAACGTTGAAGTCTGATTGATTTCTGACATTTTGCAGTTTATAGAACGTTTTCAATGAACTTACAATGTCATGCTCAAACTTAGAAATAGTCATGATTAACAGTGAGCATACCTTGGGCGTACTTTCATCCGTTACGGGATGCTGTAGATCCATCAGCACTTTGGGAGAATATTTATGTAGCACGCAATAAAGTTTCATTCCTCTCCGATCCACCAAAAATTTAAGATTTTGTCACCTTGGTTATTAATGGGTCTAAGACATAGGAGTTAGAGGGATGAAACTGAGCAATTTTATGAACTCAGCAGCGTCGCCATGCTACTAAATAGTTGAATTGACAGGATACAAGTTTCAGTCTTTTGTTCACTGCAAAAGCTTTCTGGAGAATGAATGGAATCCAACTGAAATAAGTCTATTTAATACTCGACTAGACTAGAAAGTTATGTATATATTTGTCAAATGAAAATCAAAAATAGTATAAGTCAGTGAGGAATGACACATGTGAGTTATTAATTCATAACCAAAATTAAAATGGTAAATGCAAAACAGCACGGTTGTAAACTCGTTATACTTTGAGGGATTATCAACCTTTAATCTCGAATGAGGAATGTAGTATACGGTATGAGATTTCAGTGTCAATTAACTTCTATCGAAAATATTGTTGTTGCATATGCATGACAATTGAATGGACAGCTGATCTTTCTAGCGTGTTTAAAAAGCATTTCAAACCATCGTTTGCATTACTTTTGTTGCCATATCTATTCTGAAATTTAAGCTGTATTAATAAATAGAGGGTAAATTTATCGATTAAATTTTTGTTTAAGTGAATTGATACCATTCGATGTCCTCCGGACAAAATGCTCAAAAAATGGACGAAATTTTAAGAGAAAGGAGAAAAAATGAATATGGGAAAGCAAATCAAGTCATACTGCAACGCTGGAATACATTTCAGATCAGACAGCTCATTGATTACCAAATTGACAAGAGCAGTGTAGAAAATTCGTTTCTGCCTCATTTTCATGAAATTTCATCAAATACAGATACAAGTTTGGCAGATAGATGAAAATAAAGACTAAAATAAAATTTTCTTTGTTGTGCAGAGGCTATGTACTGCTACTTGACCTTTTTGGTACGTTCGTTGGTGGTCACGGATATTTTGTTACTTCACCAGAAATTTCAATCACTTGTCACATCCGGGTGGGCATGCTTTGATCAGTTGGTTGATTTCTTCTTGATCTAGACTCTCCCACTCTTGCCTTAGCAAAGCTTCGGAAGAATTGGTCACCTGATTCACGTGCTTTAGCAAACTCCTGACATTTTCAATTGGATTGTCTGGTAAGCAAGTGGGACATATCAAAGTTCGCACGCCGGCTTGATCATTGAATGAATCAGTTACACAACTCCTGTGACAAGTGGCATTGTCGTCCATGTAAATCCAATCGGAGGAACGATCATCCAATTGGGAAGACAATGGAAGAATGTGCCTTTCCGAAACATTCACATATCCATCGGAATTCATATTGTCCCTTTAGATAGGGAGTTCAGTTGGGCCATTCATCCGTGTATCGCCGCCCAAATCAACAGTCTTCCAAAATTGTTGTCGGTGTCATTGTAGTTCTATTGTTTGCGTCCATTATCCACTTTCCACTTATCCACTATTACCACTATCCACCATGTGTAGTGTCAGAATCGGTGTAGTAGCATTATTGTATTTCCATGTTTTACCTCCACTTTTCCAATTTTTATCCATCGATCTCCTGTTGTTTTATAATATCCATTTTTAATTTCCTTAACCTATGATGACCATTGTACTATTGTATTTCCACTATCAGCATCTGTAGTCGGTACAGTTTATCAGACGTCTGTTTTGAACATGTATGCGGCGGTGTTTGGAATCTATGTCTGCTATTAGTATATTAACAGTAAGAATGAGTAGTGTTACAAATCTTAGATTTCCACTTTTACGAGATATTGGGCCAAAACTGATCAATTTTAATTCGCTGCCACGAGAAAGCTCCATTGAGTTCTTTTAAGAACTGATTAATCCAATGGCTACAGTAGCATTGCATCTGTACACTTCCGGATTGGAGAACGCCATCAGTCCTCATTAGGACTACTTAAATTAATAATTTGAATTAGTAAGCATTATATTCTATTATAAATGGCTGCTGGAATGATTTTCATCATCGTATGAGAACTCTTTGATTCACAGCCTGATAATTTGATCAATTTAATAATGATCAATTTTGATCATTATTTTATAATTGAATATCTATTCAGGTCTGTTTCCAGCAATGAGACAGCTCAATATCTAGATACCTCTTTCTACATTCTAAGCATCATTTACTGATTATTGCAGATAAATTCCTAGTTCTCAGTTCAGTGATAGAAGCCGGAATATCCCATTCGCTCAGTTCAGAGTTGAAAACCGCGTTCGCTCATTCACTCACTCAAAAGTTCGAATGTACATGTACTGCATATAATATGATACCGGTATACATATAATAGATGTGTTTCAAAATGCAATATCTGGTAAAGCAGTGTCGATAAGATTCTGGTGGACATAGTTTTACAAATGTACGAGCATGAGTAATGCGCCCATATTATGAGGAAGCAAGCCATACTTAATCAAGAAATTTCGCCCCCCTGTGTTGAGAGTAAATCGACGCCTATGTTCACAGGCAATGTCAAATGATCAGGAATTGCATCACCTGACTTCATCCAAACTCTCAAACGGTCATCACGATCTCTGAGACAGAGGCGTTATAACTTCAAACAACTCGATTCCATTGAGATGGCCAGTGTCAATGTTGTATCGCCCATTTCAGCCTCAAGGTCATATGATTCGTGGTCAATTCGATCCCTGATGGTCTCTTACGGCTCTCGAAGTGCTCACTTTTTAACCGACGACGTGCTGCTATGGCAGAAACCGTTGGCTGTCGAAGCAAACTCCTCAACTCGGCAGAAGACAAAGGAGGATCGCTTCTTACCAAGCGAATAATCATCCAACCTGTTCGAAAACTTGTCTTTCCGTTCCGACCGGATCAAACTTTTCTAGAAAAGGAGAAAAAATTAGTTTTCCACCCGTGGACGGTGGTCTTTGGGATGCCTACTTTCGACTAACCAGCCGTTCGGACTGTCCTTCTGACAAAAGAATAAAAACTTCACCTTTGCAGAACAATTTCGCGAGTTTCTAATCAGTCATCATGACATAAAATGAATTCGAGCCCGAATGGAAACTTTGTTTACATCTTATCTGGAAGGGGTTGCTGATCATTTCCAAAAGAGTCAAAGAAATCAGTTGATTACCCAAAAAAGCTAAACTTAACTTCATCACAGTATTCTGCAACTATGCTATCAGTTACATAAGGAGGTAAGAGGCTACATGTGGTCCTATTGCAGGAGTCGTAATCAAAGGCAGAGGATGGGAAGGTGAAGGTCTGTGTTTCAAAGTCGTTCGTCTGGATCGAAGCCGGTGAGGATGGAGCCGCTTTTCACGGAAAAGGAGTTGGTTTCCATGGTGAGGAGACAATTCAAACCTGAAAGAGAGTTAGTGGCGTTCCGGCCTGATTGATTGATTGAGTGGATTGAAAGTGCTCGATTGCTGTCTACACGTCAATGCAGAAGAGGAAGCCTAACATCATTTTTAAACATTTTCAAGAAGATTTCAACGATCATCGTGTCAAAGTAAAGAGTTTTATGACGATATGCGAGCGAATTAGTCATCTTAGTTTGAACTGCTTTAAGAAGGATATCTTCTGATTGATAGGAATGGTCAGTCTTACTCACCTGTCTAAATATCACTTCAAACAGTGATACAGATGAAGATTTTTGTCACTGAACAATTGTTTTAAGAAAAATAAGAGCGCCTTTAGTTGTGATATTTCAAGATGTCATACAGGAGAAATGTGCATGTACCTACATATATACTACTACCTGACCTGTGTAGGTGCAGTTGTTGTGCATGACTTTTTCAAGTATTGCAGGAGTTTTGTGTTGTACGCTTAGGTGTGGGTCCGCCGGCTGCTGATTGTCCAGGATGTTAAAGTACCCGAAGCGAGACGAAGACAGTCGGTTACCTTATGATAAGTCCCGTGTATCTTTGTATGTATATTTATTATATCAAGTATAGGCATGTGTTCACTATTTGGGAGTCAAGTGAACTTTTTTGCAACCTATCTTTGTTGCCCGAGTGAACGCTACAATGAGTCCTTTTCAGGACTATATTATAGAAAATTTCAGAAGAGAACTTTCTTCGACCAAATATAATTGTAAGGTAAATGAATTAAATGGAATAAATAAATTCACAATATTTCGCCTTAGGCTTCCTCTGGTGAAAAGTCAATTTACAACTGAATGTTGGGCATTTATTGCAGGTCTTCGGGAATGAATTTCGCTCTCTTCTAACTTCGTCGAACGAAAACATTGTCAAGGCCCCTCCCGCGATGAATAATGGTCCATCTAACCAAGTCGAAAGAGGGATTGGTTACATGCGTTAGCAGATGTCTATGTACCAGTGATGATTCCGTCGTTATGTGTTATCTAGTTCTCCAATGGCTTCCAAACGATTGGTATCAATGAATTCAGAGAGTTACAAAGGCATGGTCGATTAGCAGGTGAACGGTTTCGAAAAGGTCAAAGTCCCTCAACCTGCATCTGCACAAAACAAATTCAACAAGAAGCTGAATGGCATTGCAAAGAAGTATCCTCCCTTGCAGTCAATACTTTCCTCATTGACTTGCAGTGATCCATTACCAAGCAAACTTAAAGTTTTACCGAAGGATCACAAGGATGGTAATCTGACTGGTCGTCCTATAGTGGCAGCTGTTGACTCTCCTGGAAAGAAGTTGTTCAAATTTCTCTCAAATATTGTATTCGCGATGATCGAAGATAGCGTCTCGGCTCATGTAGTCCGCTGAAGACTTCATTGGTAACATTAAAGAGTTTAGGGTGGAAGACGATTACCAGTTCTGTTCCTTAGATGTTGTCAACCTATATGGCTCCATCCCAATTGAGGATCATGTCTTCCCAGGCGCAGTCTCGATTGTTTCAGAATTCTTTTGAGAATCACAAGGAAAGATCAATTATTGATTTGATGAGCAGAGACGATTTCGATGAGTTACTCAGATTATGATTGTCTTCAGACATTATCCAGGTAGATGATAGAGGATTCAAACAGAGTCGTGGTCTTCAGATGGGAAACATTGTCTCTTGTGCAGCCGCAATTATATTTATGAACTACATAGAAAAACAAATCATCAACCGATTACAAAATATTATACTGTGGAAAAGATACATCGACGATGTATTTGTCGCCTATACAAATTTCGATGGAGCTACCTTGCTATCAATTAGTAATGATATTCATCCGGATATACAATTTACTATGGAATATCCATCGAATAATTCACTTCCTTATTTGGATCTTTCCTTGGAGCTTGATGGAGAATATTTCCGATATTCCTTATACCATAAGCGTTGCCATTCCGGATCGACTATTCCGTGGAATTCCCATCATGCGAGACACGTTTTGTGCAATACATTGAAGAATGAGGTGAGAAGGGCTTTCAGAAACAGTTCTGATGAAGAAAGGAGTGAAAGGAGTTTGAATATCATCAGCAAACGATATAAATCAAATGGCTATCCAGATGATGCTATCAAGAAAGCAGTGCAAGCGGTCAATGGAGAAATCAGACGGGGAAAAAGGAGGCATCATGGTAGCAGCAAGCTATTCTTTTCGCTTCCTTTTGCAAGCGAAAACTGTGTCAAAGAGGTTAAACGCGCTCTCAGAAGAACTGGTCTTGATCAATTTATTTCAGTGTCTTTCACTTCACGGAATTTGACCTCTCTTCTGAGACCAACCGGCACACGTCAATGCGTCTACAACGGCTGTCAAATCTGTCCGATATCTGTGAAAGGTGAGATCTGCATGACTAAGTTCTGCGTCTACGAAATCATGTGTACTGTGTGCTTGCAATCATACATTGGAGAGACTTCACGAACAATGAGAACTAGATTGAAAGAACACATAACGACGGAATCATCACTGGTACATAGACATCTGCTAACGCATGTAACCAATCCCTCTTTCGACTTGGTTAGATGGACCATTATTCATCGCGGGAGGGGCCTTGACAATGTTTTCGTTCGACGAAGTTAGAAGAGAGCGAAATTCATTCCCGAAGACCTGCAATAAATGCCCAACATTCAGTTGTAAATTGACTTTTCACCAGAGGAAGCCTAAGGCGAAATATTGTGAATTTATTTATTCCATTTAATTCATTTACCTTACAATTATATTTGGTCGAAGAAAGTTCTCTTCTGCTGTTTCTCAATTATTCCGGCCATGGTGGCTCATTTCGGATTGTAGAAAATGGCATGATATTTTCCCTACTATGTTCTTCTTGGCCGCAATTGCCGGTGAGTCACATCATATTACACAGGTATGCAATCTTAATTAATAATAATAAGGTCAAAGTGACTTCCTTAAACTCAACTTGCTGTGCATCCTAGGGCTTATCTCAAATTTCGTTTTTTCTTAACAATCTTGCACCTTTATGTCCTTCTTGAACACCCACCACATGTTTTAGCTGGTTGCTTTATCTTGTTCTTTTATCTTCTTTGCTTTTCGCTTTGTCTCTCACATTTATTTTCACATCGTTCCCAATGTCTACACGCATATTATTCCGAGTGGCCCAGAAGAAACCGAACCCTAATTGAAGTTGAAAGCTATCGATTTTTCCTGGGTAAAAATTGACTTAAATCATTGTTAAAAGTTAATGGATGGTTTATAGAGTAGTCATCAACATTGAAGCCTCTGTAGTATTGGAACTCCACAATCTAGAAAGAAGTGATTTGTGCTGACAAGACATGTTGCTGAATTCAATCAATGATGCATAGAAATCGAGCAGCATTATCTTCAACTGAAAGCTTAAAATCGCTTGAATCTATCAGGTCAATGTTAAGATTCATAAATACATCCGTGATTGCTGTTAGCGATGTTCATGAAGATTGTAGAGTGCTAGTTTGCTTGGACAATCTGGCCATAGAATAGAAAGATGTCCTCTCGCGAAAGATGGTAATTCTGCGTTTCATTCTGCAATGAGGGCATCTTTCTATTATATGCCCAGGCGAACTGGCGCTCTGCAATCCTTGTGATTATCAGCGCACGGCAAAGCCAGGATGAACAAACGCATAGCAGCCTGTTGTGCAGTCCTTCAGCTTGTTCAGCCATTCTGGATATTTTGAGCTAGTTTTGGCCATTCCAAGACGTACTGACGAGCCCTTGTTTGGAGAAACTCAACGTCTGCCAAGGAATTTTCGTCCTTAATGAGTTCAAGTCTGAGGACATCTCTCTATTCTATATTAGCAATGTTTTTTGATCGACATCCTGTATGCATTAATTCATCTATTATCTCAAAAGAGTTTTTAAAGAATCACTTCATGTAAAAGACATGGCTTGCATACGACGCTCTTTGACATTGGCAGACCATATTCATGCTGTTAAAAATTGTTATTTGCCGAGAATTTTATGAGATTTATGTGACTCGCTTTGAAGATTTTCCTCAGATTTTGGACCACATAGAGCGGTCGAATGAAGAATGCTTCAATCTCGACGGACGAATAAATCGACATAATTGCGTCGGTTGGTCTGTATCAAATCGACGTGAGATATTGTACATTTGTTTCAGTTACTTGTAATACAATTATCCCGTTTAATTAAAATATTCGTCAAAGAACATTCGGGTTCAGTTATTTCTGGGACACTCTGAATATTTGCTTTATCTCTTTCAATGTCTTTCGTCAATGCATTCTTCACGTGGGTTCCGCAATTTCCTTGAAATGAAAATGTTTCTATATTTATCGCTTTCTTGATAACAATATTTCCACCACTGTAATCATCGAAGCAAATATTTATCAGTCAATCTTTTTGAAGATAATACATGTGGGCGTCACGCATTGTTTTTAAAATGGGATTACATGCACAGTGAGATGTTAATCTGTTTCAAAAATGGATAGAATGGCGACATTTAAAATTCAGTCTCCATATTTTGTCCCCGATGAACGACAATTTGTGATCATATAAGAAAAACATCGCTTTATGACAATACTGGCGTTTCACAAAACATTTCTGCCATTGTAAAGCAACGTTTTCCTCTTTTCCAGATGCTCGCATGAAGGTCAAACGTTATAAGAAAGACATCAAGTGCATCGCTATGCATTAGGGTGGAGTGAAAAAAACTTTTTTTTAGAAATCAAGGCAGCCCCATTCATTTATGTAAGACAAATGTCAAAGCTAACCTCCATGTGCAATTTCAATACATTTGAATGTCATTTGAGCCCGCCATACCGAGTCTGAAAGAATCGGGCTCCCGAAAGTCTAAAAATAGTCCAAAATTGCAAAGTTCGAAGCATTTGACCCCATATTTTTCTCACTGCAATCTTATGTATCAAGCCCCAATTGTTTACATGCAAAAAATATGAGCGTTGAATTGTATGTCAATTTTTAAAGCATTTGGGTATCATTTATGCCCGCCACACTGCATCTAAAAAAATCGACACGAAACATATCTAATTATGACTTAAAGTCCATCGGTATTATGAAATAAAATCTCATACAGCTATGTACTAATTTGAAGTAAGTATGAAATGTAATTCTTATAATGGTCCTGCACACTCGGATATCATTTGATATTGCAACACCACCTAAAACGTAAAAAACGATTTTCTCTTATTTTCTTCCATTTGCTCTATTAGCACAAAATTTCAACAGAATTAGCAATGAACTGATCTAGAACTATTTATGATTATCCGCGGAAAATGTTATGGAAACCCAAATACAATTACAAGTGAAAAAACACTTAATTGTTCACAGACGTAATTATTCATATAAGTAGAAGCAAGAGGAAGTAGGACCTATCTTTCAATCACAATGCGTCAGCACAAATCACATTCACTATCATAAGTTTACAGTAAATACTTTTCAGCAGTCTGTAGTATATTCGCTTTTTGTGTTAAAAGTTTTCATTCGATTTCTAGATGCATTTCTCACTCTTACAATATTATCGCGTTTAGTTTTATCATTTGCCACAAAGCTTACTTCCGTAATATTTTTAATATTTTTTATGCAACGTTCCACAGCCTCTGTGTGGCAGGGCAGGTAAAAAAAATCTAGAGTTTTACCTGCACTTCGTAAATTTTCTTCTGATATCCCTATTGTAAGAGGTGGCTCCGTCCGCTCTTCCAAAGTCACCCAATCAATCAGAGAAAAGTAATCTTCAGCTTGAAAATTAAGTTTAGGGGCGCGGAATTCTCCCAGTTTGCCGGTAACAAGTTGTCTCGCTTTCAAAACTCGTCGCAATCTCAGTTCTCGGATAGGGGGTCTCTCATCATATAGCATTGCAATTAGAGTAGATTTTCTTGATGAACGAAGAAAGCATTACGCTGTAGGACGTTGTCAACAACTGTTTTTAAATGTCGAGGTAAGTATCTTGACGCTCTTATCATAACCATAAAAATGCTTTGCACCATAGCCAATGGATGGATAGCACCTTATTGAGAATCCATGTTGGGGCATTCACACTTTACATATAAATGTAGAAAACGTCACTAATTTCTTTGGATGGATTGGTAGTTCCAATATATAAGCGCAAAATCGATTCGCTTAGTAACCCATCTAGCATGAGACAGCTTGCAGGGCTTCGCTTCGCAAAATCATTTGATATATCCTTGTTTTGAATTTCGTGACAAATTTCGTGTAAATATTTTTGATCAGAACTTAAAATCTGGATGTTCAAGTCAGGCAAATTAGATTCAATGGCCTGAAAATCAACAATTTCCAGAGTTTCACATAAACGTAGAGATTTGCCAATTGGTCCGGCATAACTGTTTGGCCCTGCTGTGTATCCATCAAATTCTCCCATTAGATGTCGGAGAGGGAGCTCATTGCAGTGGAGCAAACATATGACCCACTGGATCGGATGTTGAAATTCTTTTTCGAGAAGACGAATGACTCCTCCAACTGCTCCTGTGTTAACAGGAGTTCAATCGCATCCTATCACTTTGAGTCCATTTAAGTTTGTATATAAGTCACAAACATCAACAATAGAACATTTAATATCTTTAGACGATCCACTTTTAGGAGAAATGTGACCAATAAAAATTGAACCTGGCTCCCTTAAAAGTGATACATGTCCTTCAAGTACTGTTTTTCGAAACTTACCATAGTAATAAGCCCGTCCCAAAATCAAGTCCAGTGCGGTGCAGTGATGAGTCGTCGATGAGTCATCATGCTGACTCAGCCCCCCCCCTCTGGAAGGAAGTGGCCAAGGATGTGTTGGGAGGAAGGGGTCCGAGAGGAGGAAAGCGTTCCCTACCCCCCCTCTGGAAGGAAGGAAGGAATTTTCCAGCAAGGAGTAGGAAGGGAGAAGGGTAGGAGTGTGGGAAGGATAGAGTGAGAAAAAGCGGGTGTTGGTGGTTTTTGAGATGAGAAAAGTTGGAAAGCGTCATGAAGGAGGCCCCGGATGGGAAAACGGAGAGCAGATTCGGAATCTACGTGAAATTTTGGGCTAGGAAGGTTGTTTCCAGCGACATCGGAGAGAAAAAGTTCTGACCCCCACCCCAATCTGGAACGAGACTTCCAACTTTGGTTGTAGAGATCGTAGAAAGTCGTGTGATAGCTCATTTGAAAGCTAAGAGTGAGAAAAATGCAGTGGAAAGCTCAGTTTGGTCCTATTTTCCTGGGTTTAGAGAGGAAAATGGCAGGAAAACGTCAGAGTTAGAGAAGGCAGCTTTTGGATGTTTTGGGAATACATTGGGTTTCTGTAAGAAACCGACTTAGAAAATTTCATTACTGATATCAGCTAAGGCGTCAGACTTAAATGTTCGCCAGGAGATGGCCTTCGTCTCCAAGTCATAAAAGACTCCAAAACTTTAAAGGCTTGTAACTTTACTTCTACAAGTCCGTTTGACTTGATTGAAAAAGGTTCGATCGCTATTGATCAGACCTATAGCAACAGACTACTTGTAAAATTTCATAAGTAGTGCTAAAAAGTTGAAAAATTTAAATTCACTATTTTTGGAGGTTTTCTGGGGTTTTCGACCCTGCTGAAGTCAACTAAAGGTTTTGTCATGATGTCTGAGCCAGTCTTCTCATGTTACAAGCGGCTTTTCACTAAAAGCGAGCATGACACGGAGAGTTTTGCTGTAATATTCCACTGACAGGGTGTTCCTTCGGGACGGCGGATGATGCCGTAGTGATAAGTGTGGCAAGGGAGTATGTCATATTTTAGACCGAAAACCGCCCGGGGGCAAACTCA
>CAJQUW010016645.1:5000-20000 GCA_907163375.1 Prostheceraeus crozeri
GGGGGGGGGGGGGGGGGGGGGGGGGGGGGGGGGGGGGGGGGGGGGGGGGGGGGGGGGGGGGGGGGTGGGGGGGGGGGGGGGGGGGGGGGGGGGGGGGGGGGGGGGGGGGGGGGGGGGGGGGGGGGGGGGGGGGGGGGGGGGGGGGGGGGGGGGGGGGGGGGGGGGGGGGGGGGGGGGGGGGGGGGGGGGGGGGGGGTGGGGGGGGGGGGGGGGGGGGGGGGGGGGGGGGGGGGGGGGGGGGGGGGGGGGGGGGGGGGGGGGGGGGGGGGGGGGGGGGGGGGGGGGGGGGGGGGGGGGGGGGGGGGGGGGGGGGGGGGGGGGGGGGGGGGGGGGGGGGGGGAGGGGGGGGGGGGGGGGGGGGGGGGGGGGGGGGGGGGGGGGGGGGGGGGGGGGGGGGGGGGGGGGGGGGGGGGGGGGGGGGGGGGGGGGGGGGGGGGGGGGGGGGGGGGGTGGGGGGGGTGGGGGGGGGGGGGGGGGGGGGGGGGGGGGGGGGGGGGGGGGGGGCGGGGGGGGGGGGGGGGGGGGGGGGGGGGGGGGGGGGGGGGGGGGGGGGGGGGGGGGGGGGGGGGGGGGGGGGGGGGGGGGGGGGGGGGGGGGGGGGGGGGGGGGGGGGGGGGGGGGGGGGGGGGGGGGGTGGGGGGGGGGGGGGGGGGGGGGGGGGGGGGGGGGGGGGGGGGGGGGGGGGGGCGGGGGGGGGGGGGGGGGGGGGGGGGGGGGGGGGGGGGGGGGGGGGGGGGGGGGGGGGGGGGGGGGGGGGGGGGGGGGGGGGGGGGGGGGGGGGGGGGGGGGGGGGTGGGGGGGGGGGGGGGGGGGGGGGGGGGGGGGGGGGGGGGGGGGGGGGGGGGGGGGGGGGGGGGGGGGGGGGGGGGGGGGGGGGGGGGGGGGGGGGGGGGGGGGGGGGGGGGGGGGGGGGGGGGGGGGGGGGGGGGGGGGGGGGGGGGGGGGGGGGGGGGGGGGGGGGGGGGGGGGGGTGGGGGGGGGGGGGGGGGGGGGGGGGGGGGGGGGGGGGGGGGGGGGGGGGGGGGGGGGGGGGGTGGGGGGGGGGGGGGGGGGGGGGGGGGGGGGGGGGGGGGGGGGGGGGGGGGGGGGGGGGGGGGGGGGGGGGGGGGGGGGGGGGGGGGGGGGGGGGGGGGGGGGGGGGGGGGGAGGGGGGGGGGGGGGGGGGGGGGGGGGGGGGGGGGGGGGGGGGGGGGGGGGGGGGGGGGGGGGGGGGGGGGGGGGGGGGGGGGGGGGGGGGGGGGGGGGGGGGGGGGGGGGGGGGGGGGGGGGGGGGGGGGGGGGGGGGGGGGGGGGGGGGGGGGGAGGGGGGGGGGGGGGGGGGGGGGGGGGGGGGGGGGGGGGGGGGGGGGGGGGGGGGGGGGGGGGGGGGGGGGGGGGGGGGGGGGGGGGGGGGGGGGGGGGGGGGGGGGGGGGGGGGGGGGGGGGGGGGGGGGGGGGGGGGGGGGGGGGGGGGGGGGGGGGGGGGGGGGGGGGGGGGGGGGGGGGGGGGGGGGGGGGGGGGGGGGGGGGGGGGGGAGGGGGGGGGGGGGGGGGGGGGGGGGGGGGGGGGGGGGGGGGGGGGGGGGGGGGGGGGGGGGGGGGGGGGGGGGGGGGGGGGGGGGGGGGGGGGGGGGGGGGGGGGGGGGGGGGGGGGGGGGGGGGGGGTGGGGGGGGGGGGGGGGGGGGGGGGGGGGGGGGGGGGGGGGGGGGGGGGGGGGGGGGGGGGGGGGGGGGGGGGGGGGGGGGGGGGGGGGGGGGGGGGGGGGGGGGGGGGGGGGGGGGGGGGGGGGGGGTGGGGGGGGGGGGGGGGGGGGGGGGGGGGGGGGGGGGGGGGGGGGGGGGGGGGGTGGGGGGGGGGGGGGGGGGGGGGGGGGGGGGGGGGGGGGGGGGGGGGGGGGGGGGCGGGGGGGGGGGGGGGGGGGGGGGGGGGGGGGGGGGGGGGGGGGGGGGGGGGGGGGGGGGGGGGGGGGGGGGGGGGGGGGGGGGGGGGGGGGGGGGGGGGGGGGGGGGGGGGGGGGGGGGGTGGGGGGGGGGGGGGGGGGGGGGGGGGGGGGGGGGGGGGGGGGGGGGGGGGGGGGGGGGGGGGGGAGGGGGGGGGGGGGGGGGGGGGGGGGGGGGGGGGGGGGGGGGGGGTGGGGGGGGGGGGGGGGGGGGGGGGGGGGGGGGGGGGGGGGGGGGGGGGGGGGGGGGGGGGGGGGGGGGGGGGGGGGGGGGGGGGGGGGGGGGGGGGGGGGGGGGGGGGGGTGGGGGGGGGGGGGGGGGGGGGGGGGGGGGGGGGGGGGGGGGGGGGGGGGGGGGGGGGGGGGGGGGGGGGGGGGGGGGGGGGGGGGGGGGGGGGGGGGGGGGGGGGGGGGGGGGGGGGGGGGGGGGGGGGGGGGGGGGGGGGGGGGGGGGGGGGGGGGGGGGGGGGGGGGGGGGGGGGGGGGGGGGGGGGGGGGGGGGGGGGGGGGGGGGGGGGGGGGGTGGGGGGGGGGGGGGGGGGGGGGGGGGGGGGGGGGGGGGGGGGGGGGGGGGGGGGGGGGGGGGGGGGGGGGGGGGGGGGGGGGGGGGGGGGGGGGGGGGGGAGGGGGGGGGGGGGGGGGGGGGGGGGGGGGGGGGGGGGGGGGGGGGGGGGGGGGGGGGGGGGGGGGGGGGGGGGGGGGGGGGGGGGGGGGGGGGGGGTGGGGGGGGGGGGGGGGGGGGGGGGGGGGGGGGGGGGGGGGGGGGGGGGGGGGGGGGGGGGGGGGGGGGGGGGGGGGGGGGGGGGGGGGGGGGGGGGGGGGGGGGGGGGGGGGGGGGGGGGGGGGGGGGGGGGGGGGGGGGGGGGGGGGGGGGGGGGGGGGGGGGGGGGGGGGGGGGGGGGGGGGGGGGGGGGGGGGGGGGGGGGGGGGGGGGGGGGGGGGGGGGGGGGGGGGGGGGGGGGGGGGGGGGGGGGGGGGGGGGGGGGGGGGGGGGGGGGGGGGGGAGGGGGGGGGGGGGGGGGGGGGGGGGGGGGGGGGGGGGGGGGGGGGGGGGGGTGGGGGGGGGGGGGGGGGGGGGGGGGGGGGGGGGGGGGGGGGGGGGGGGGGGGGGGGGGGGGGGGGGGGGGGGGGGGGGGGGGGGGGGGGGGGGGGGGGGGGGGGGGGGGGGGGGGGGGGGGTGGGGGGGGGGGGGGGGGGGGGGGGGGGGGGGGGGGGGGGGGGGGGGGGGGGGGGGGGGGGGGGGGGGGGGGGGGGGGGGGGGGGGGGGGGGGGGGGGGGGGGGGGGGGGGGGGGGGGGGGGGGGGGGGGGGGGGGGGGGGGGGGGGGGGGGGGGGGGGGGGGGGGGGGGGGGGGGGGGGGGGGGGGGGGGGGGGGGGGGGGGGGGGGGGGGGGGGGGGGGGGGGGGGGGGGGGGGGGGGGGGGGGGGGGGGGGGGGGGGGGGGGGGGGGGGGGGGGGGGGGGGGGGGGGGGGGGGGGTGGGGGGGGGGGGGGGGGGGGGGGGGGGGGGGGGGGGGGGGGGGGGGGGGGGGGGGGGGGGGGGGGGGGGGGGGGGGGGGGTGGGGGGGGGGGGGGGGGGGGGGGGGGGGGGGGGGGGGGGGGGGGGGGGGGGGGGGGGGGGGGGGGGGGGGGGGGGGGGGGGGGGGGGGGGGGGGGGGGGGGGGTGGGGGGGGGGGGGGGGGGGGGGGGGGGGGGGGGGGGGGGGGGGGGGGGGGGGGGGGGGGGGGGGGGGGGGGGGGGGGGGGGGGGGGGGGGGGGGGGGGGGGGGGGGGGGGGGGGGGGGGGGGGGGGGGGGGGGGGGGGGGGGGGGGGGGGGGGGGGGGGGGGGGGGGGGGGGGGGGGGGGGGGGGGGGGGGGGGGGGGGGGGGGGGGGGGGGGGGGGGGGGGGGGGGGGGGGGGGGGGGGGGGGGGGGGGGGGGGTGGGGGGGGGGGGGGGGGGGGGGGGGGGGGGGGGGGGGGGGGGGGGGGGGGTGGGGGGGGGGGGGGGGGGGGGGGGGGGGGGGGGGGGGGGGGGGGGGGGGGGGGGGGGGGGGGGGGGGGGGGGGGGGGGGGGGGGGGGGGGGGGGGGGGGGGGGGGGGGGGGGGGGGGGGTGGGGGGGGGGGGGGGGGGGGGGGGGGGGGGGGGGGGGGGGGGGGGGGGGGGGGGGGGGGGGGGGGGGGGGGGGGGGGGGGGGGAGGGGGGGGGGGGGGGGGGGGGGGGGGGGGGGGGGGGGGGGGGGGGGGGGGGGGGGGGGGGGGGGGGGGGGGGGGGGGGGGGGGGGGGGGGGGGGGGGGGGGGGGGGGGGGGGGGGGGGGGGGGGGGGGGGGGGGGGGGGGGGGGGGGGGGGGGGGGGGGGGGGGGGGGGGGGGGGGGGGGGGGGGGGGGGGGGGGGGTGGGGGGGGGGGGGGGGGGGGGGGGGGGGGGGGGGGGGGGGGGGGGGGGGGGGGGGGGGGGGGGGGGGGGGGGGGGGGGGGGGGGGGGGGGGGGGGGGGGGGGGGGGTGGGGGGGGGGGGGGGGGGGGGGGGGGGGGGGGGGGGGGGGGGGGGGGGGGGGGGGGGGGGGGGGGGGGGGGGGGGGGGGGGGTGGGGGGGGGGGGGGGGGGGGGGGGGGGGGGGGGGGGGGGGGGGGGGGGGGGGGGGGGGGGGGGGGGGGGGGGGGGGGGGGGGGGGGGGGGGGGGGGGGGGGGGGGGGGGGGGGGGGGGGGGGGGGGGGGGGGGGGGGGGGGGGGGGGGGGGGGGGGGGGGGGGGGGGGGGGGGGGGGGGGGGGGGGGGGGGGGGGGGGGGGGGGGGGGGGGGGGGGGGGGGGGGGGGGGGGGGGGGGGGGGGGGGGGGGGGGGGGGGGGGGGGGGGGGGGGGGGGGGGGGGGGGGGGGGGGGGGGGGGGGGGGGGGGGGGGGGGGGGGGGGGGGGGGGGGGGGGGGGGGGGGGGGGGGGGGGGGGGGGGGGGGTGGGGGGGGGGGGGGGGGGGGGGGGGGGGGGGGGGGGGGGGGGGGGGGGGGGGGGGGGGGGGGGGGGGGGGGGGGGGGGGGGGGGTGGGGGGGGGGGGGGGGGGGGGGGGGGGGGGGGGGGGGGGGGGGGGGGGGGGGGGGGGGGGGGGGGGGGGGGGGGGGGGGGGGGGGGGGGGGGGGGGGGGGGGGGGGGGGGGGGGGGGGGGGGGGGGGGGGGGGGGGGGGGGGGGGGGGGGGGGGGGGGGGGGGGGGGGGGGGGGGGGGGGGGGGGGGGGGGGGGGGGGGGGGGGGGGGGGGGGGGGGGGGGGGGGTGGGGGGGGGGGGGGGGGGGGGGGGGGGGGGGGGGGGGGGGGGGGGGGGGGGGGGGGGGGGGGGGGGGGGGGGGGGGGGGGGGGGGGGGGGGGGGGGGGGGGGGGGGGGGGGGGGGGGGGGGGGGGGGGGGGGGGGGGGGGGGGTGGGGGGGGGGGGGGGGGGGGGGGGGGGGGGGGGGGGGGGGGGGGGGGGGGGGGGGGGGGGGGGGGGGGGGGGGGGGGGGGGGGGGGGGGGGGGGGGGGGGGGGGGGGGGGGGGGGGGGGGGGGGGGGGGGGGGGGGGGGGGGGGGGGGGGGGGGGGGGGGGGGGGGGGTGGGGGGGGGGGGGGGGGGGGGGGGGGGGGGGGGGGGGGGGGGGGGGGGGGGGGGGGGGGGGGGGGGGGGGGGGGGGGGGGGGGGGGGGGGGGGGGGGGGGGGGGGGGGGGGGGGGGGGGGGGGGGGGGGGGGGGGGGGGGGGGGGGGGGGGGGGGGGGGGGGGGGGGGGTGGGGGGGGGGGGGGGGGGGGGGGGGGGGGGGGGGGGGGGGGGGGGGGGGGGGGGGGGGGGGGGGGGGGGGGGGGGGGGGGGGGGGGGGGGGGGGGGGGGGGGGGGGGGGGGGTGGGGGGGGGGGGGGGGGGGGGGGGGGGGGGGGGGGGGGGGGGGGGGGGGGGGGGGGGGGGGGGGGGGGGGGGGGGGGGGGGGGGGGGGGGGGGGGGGGGGGGGGGGGGGGGGGGGGGGGGGGGGGGGGGGGGGGGGGGGGGGGGGGGGGGGGGGTGGGGGGGGGGGGGGGGGGGGGGGGGGGGGGGGGGGGGGGGGGGGGGGGGGGGGGGGGGGGGGGGGGGGGGGGGGGGGGGGGGGGGGGGGGGGGGGGGGGGGGGGGGGGGGGGGGGGGGGGGGGGGGGGGGGGGGGGGGGGGGGGGGGGGGGGGGGGGGGGGGGGGGGGGGGGGGGGGGGGGGGGGGGGGGGGGGGGGGGGGGGGGGGGGGGGGGGGGGGGGGGGGGGGGGGGGGGGGGGGGGGGGGGGGGGGGGGGTGGGGGGGGGGGGGGGGGGGGGGGGGGGGGGGGGGGGGGGGGGGGGGGGGGGGGGGGGGGGGGGGGGTGGGGGGGGGGGGGGGGGGGGGGGGGGGGGGGGGGGGGGGGGGGGGGGGGGGGGGGGGGGGGGGGGGGGGGGGGGGGGGGGGGGGGGGGGGGGGGGGGGGGGGGGGGGGGGGGGGGGGGGGGGGGGGGGGGGGGGGGGGGGGGGGGGGGGGGGGGGGGGGGGGGGGGGGGGGGGGGGGGGGGGGGGGGGGGGGGGGGGGGGGGGGGGGGGGGGGGGGGGGGGGGGGGGGGGGGGGGGGGGGGGGGGGGGGGGGGGGGGGGGGGGGGGGGGGGGGGGGGGGGGGGGGGGGGGGGGGGGGGGGGGGGGGGGGGGGGGGGGGGGGGGGGGGGGGGGGGGGGGGGGGGGGGGGGGGGGGGGGGGGGGGGGGGGGGGGGGGGGTGGGGGGGGGGGGGGGGGGGGGGGGGGGGGGGGGGGGGGGGGGGGGGGGGGGGGGGGGGGGGGGGGGGGGGGGGGGGGGGGGGGGGGGGGGGGGGGGGGGGGGGGGGGGGGGGGGGGGGGGGGGGGGGGGGGGGGGTGGGGGGGGGGGGGGGGGGGGGGGGGGGGGGGGGGGGGGGGGGGGGGGGGGGGGGGGGGGGGGGGGGGGGGGGGGGGGGGGGGGGGGGGGGGGGGGGGGGGGGGGGGGGGGGGGGGGGGGGGGGGGGGGGGGGGGGGGGGGGGGGGGGGGGGGGGGGGGGGGGGGGGGGGGGGGGGGGGGGGGGGGGGGGGGGGGGGGGGGGGGGGGGGGGGGGGGGGGGGGGGGGGGGGGGGGGGGGGGGGGGGGGGGGGGGGGGGGGGGGGGGGGGGGGGGGGGGGGGGGGGGGGGGGGGGGGGGGGGGGGGGGGGGGGGGGGGGGGGGGGGGGGGGGGGGGGGGGGGGGGGGGGGGGGGGGGGGGGGGGGGGGGAGGGGGGGGGGGGGGGGGGGGGGGGGGGGGGGGGGGGGGGGGGGGGGGGGGGGGGGGGGGGGGGGGGGGGGGGGGGGGGGGGGGGGGGGGGGGGGGGGGGGGGGGGGGGGGGGGGGGGGGGGGGGGGGGGGGGGGGGGGGGGGGGGGGGGGGGGGGGGGGGGGGGGGGGGGGGGGGGGGGGGTGGGGGGGGGGGGGGGGGGGGGGGGGGGGGGGGGGGGGGGGGGGGGGGGGGGGGGGGGGGGGGGGGGGGGGGGGGGGGGGGGGGGGGGGGGGGGGGGGGGGGGGGGGGGGGGGGGGGGGGGGGGGGGGGGGGGGGGGGGGGGGGGGGGGGGGGGGGGGGGGGGGGGGGGGGGGGGGGGGGGGGGGGGGGGGGGGGGGGGGGGGGTGGGGGGGGGGGGGGGGGGGGGGGGGGGGGGGGGGGGGGGGGGGGGGGGGGGGGGGGGGGGGGGGGGGGGGGGGGGGGGGGGGGGGGGGGGGGGGGGGGGGGGGGGGGGGGGGGGGGGGGGGGGTGGGGGGGGGGGGGGGGGGGGGGGGGGGGGGGGGGGGGGGGGGGGGGGGGGGGGGGGGGGGGGGGGGGGGGGGGGGGGGGGGGGGGGGGGGGGGGGGGGGGGGGGGGGGGGGGGGGGGGGGGGGGGGGGGGGGGGGGGGGGGGGGGGGGGGGGGGGGGGGGGGGGGGGGGGGGGGGGGGGGGGGGGGGGGGGGGGGGGGGGGGGGGGGGGGGGGGGGGGGGGGGGGGGGGGGGGGGGGGGGGGGGGGGGGGGGGGGGGGGGGGGGGGGGGGGGGGGGGGGGGGGGGGGGGGGGGGGGGGGGGGGGGGGGGGGGGGGGGGGGGGGGGGGGGGGGGGGGGGTGGGGGGGGGGGGGGGGGGGGGGGGGGGGGGGGGGGGGGGGGGGGGGGGGGGGGGGGGGGGGGGGGGGGGGGGGGGGGGGGGGGGGGGGGGGGGGGGGGGGGGGGGGGGGGGGGGGGGGGGGGGGGGGGGTGGGGGGGGGGGGGGGGGGGGGGGGGGGGGGGGGGGGGGGGGGGGGGGGGGGGGGGGGGGGGGGGGGGGGGGGGGGGGGGGGGGGGGGGGGGGGGGGGGGGGGGGGGGGGGGGGGGGGGGGGGGGGGGGGGGGGGGGGGGGGGGGGGGGGGGGGGGGGGGGGGGGGGGGGGGGGGGGGGGGGGGGGGGGGGGGGGGGGGGGGGGGGGGGGGGGGGGGGGGGGGGGGGGGGGGGGGGGGGGGGGGGGGGGGGGGGGGGGGGGGGGGGGGGGGGGGGGGGGGGGGGGGGGGGGGGGGGGGGGGGGGGGGGGGGGGGGGGGGGGGGGGGGGGGGGGGGGGGGGGGGGGGGGGGGGGGGGGGGGGGGGGGGGGGGGGGGGGGGGGGGGGGGGGGGGGGGTGGGGGGGGGGGGGGGGGGGGGGGGGGGGGGGGGGGGGGGGGGGGGGGGGGGGGGGGGGGGGGGGGGGGGGGGGGGGGGGGGGGGGGGGGGGGGGGGGGGGGGGGGGGGGGGGGGGGGGGGGGGGGGGGGGGGGGGGGGGGGGGGGGGGGGGGGGGGGGGGGGGGGGGGGGGGGGGGGGGGGGGGGGGGGGGGGGGGGGGGGGGGGGTGGGGGGGGGGGGGGGGGGGGGGGGGGGGGGGGGGGGGGGGGGGGGGGGGGGGGGGGGGGGGGGGGGGGGGGGGGGGGGGGGGGGGGGGGGGGGGGGGGGGGGGGGGGGGGGGGGGGGGGGGGGGGGGGGGGGGGGGGGGGGGGGGGGGGGGGGGGGGGGGGGGGGGGGGGGGGGGGGGGGGTGGGGGGGGGGGGGGGGGGGGGGGGGGGGGGGGGGGGGGGGGGGGGGGGGGGGGGGGGGGGGGGGGGGGGGGGGGGGGGGGGGGGGGGGGGGGGGGGGGGGGGGGGGGGGGGGGGGGGGGGGGGGGGGGGGGGGGGGGGGGGGGGGGGGGGGGGGGGGGGGGGGTGGGGGGGGGGGGGGGGGGGGGGGGGGGGGGGGGGGGGGGGGGGGGGGGGGGGGGGGGGGGGGGGGGGGGGGGGGGGGGGGGGGGGGGGGGGGGGGGGGGGGGGGGGGGGGGGGGGGGGGGGGGGGGGGGGGGGGGGGGGGGGGGGGGGGGGGGGGGGGGGGGGGGGGGGGGGGGGGGGGGGGGGGGGGGGGGGGGGGGGGGGGGGGGGGGGGGGGGGGGGGGGGGGGGGGGGGGGGGGGGGGGGGGGGGGGGGGGGGGGGGGGGGGGGGGGGGGGGGGGGGGGGGGGGGGGGGGGGGGGGGGGGGGGGGGGGGGGGGGGGGGGGGGGGGGGGGGGGGGGGGGGGGGGGGGGGGTGGGGGGGGGGGGGGGGGGGGGGGGGGGGGGGGGGGGGGGGGGGGGGGGGGGGGGGGGGGGGGGGGGGGGGGGGGGGGGGGGGGGGGGGGGGGGGGGGGGGGGGGGGGGGGGGGGGGGGGGGGGGGGGGGGGGGGGGGGGGGGTGGGGGGGGGGGGGGGGGGGGGGGGGGGGGGGGGGGGGGGGGGGGGGGGGGGGGGGGGGGGGGGGGGGTGGGGGGGGGGGGGGGGGGGGGGGGGGGGGGGGGGGGGGGGGGGGGGGGGGGGGGGGGGGGGGGGGGGGGGGGGGGGGGGGGGGGGGGGGGGGGGGGGGGGGGGGGGGGGGGGGGGGGGGGGGGGGGGGGGGGGGGGGGGGGGGGGGGGGGGGGGGGGGGGGGGGGGGGGGGGGGGGGGGGGGGGGGGGGGGGGGGGGGGGGGGGGGGGGGGGGGGGGGGGGGGGGGGGGGGGGGGGGGGGGGGGGGGGGGGGGGGGGGGGGGGGGGGGGGGGGGGGGGGGGGGGGGGGGGGGGGGGGGGGGGGGGGGGGGGGGGGGGGGGGGGGGGGGGGGGGGGGGGGGGGGGGGGGGGGGGGGGGGGGGGGGTGGGGGGGGGGGGGGGGGGGGGGGGGGGGGGGGGGGGGGGGGGGGGGGGGGGGGGGGGGGGGGGGGGGGGGGGGGGGGGGGGGGGGGGGGGGGGGGGGGGGGGGGGGGGGGGGGGGGGGGGGGGGGGGGGGGGGGGGGGGGGGGGGGGGGGGGGGGGGGGGGGGGGGGGGGGGGGGGGGGGGGGGGGGGGGGGGGGGGGGGGGGGGGGGGGGGGGGGGGGGGGGGGGGGGGGGGGGGGGGGGGGGGGGGGGGGGGGGGGGGGGGGGGGGGGGGGGGGGGGGGGGGGGGGGGGGGGGGGGGGGGGGGGGGGGGGGGGGGGGGGGGGGGGGGGGGGGGTGGGGGGGGGGGGGGGGGGGGGGGGGGGGGGGGGGGGGGGGGGGGGGGGGGGGGGGGGGGGGGGGGGGGGGGGGGGGGGGGGGGGGGGGGGGGGGGGGGGGGTGGGGGGGGGGGGGGGGGGGGGGGGGGGGGGGGGGGGGGGGGGGGGGGGGGGGGGGGGGGGGGGGGGGGGGGGGGGGGGGGGGGGGGGGGGGGGGGGGGGGGGGGGGGGGGGGGGGGGGGGGGGGGGGGGGGGGGGGGGGGGGGGGGGGGGGGGGGGGGGGGGGTGGGGGGGGGGGGGGGGGGGGGGGGGGGGGGGGGGGGGGGGGGGGGGGGGGGGGGGGGGGGGGGGGGGGGGGGGGGGGGGGGGGGGGGGGGGGGGGGGGGGGGGGGGGGGGGGGGGGGGGGGGGGGGGGGGGGGGGGGGGGGGGGGGGGGGGGGGGGGGGGGGGGGGGGGGGGGGGGGGGGGGGGGGGGGGGGGGGGGGGGGGGGGGGGGGGGGGGGGGGGGGGGGGGGGGGGGGGGTGGGGGGGGGGGGGGGGGGGGGGGGGGGGGGGGGGGGGGGGGGGGGGGGGGGGGGGGGGGGGGGGGGGGGGGGGGGGGGGGGGGGGGGGGGGGGGGGGGGGGGGGGGGGGGGGGGGGGGGGGGGGGGGGGGGGGGGGGTGGGGGGGGGGGGGGGGGGGGGGGGGGGGGGGGGGGGGGGGGGGGGGGGGGGGGGGGGTGGGGGGGGGGGGGGGGGGGGGGGGGGGGGGGGGGGGGGGGGGGGGGGGGGGGGGGGGGGGGGGGGGGGGGGGGGGGGGGGGGGGGGGGGGGGGGGGGGGGGGGGGGGGGGGGGGGGGGGGGGGGGGGGGGGGGGGGGGGGGGGGGGGGGGGGGGGGGGGGGGGGGGGGGGGGGGGGGGGGGGGGGGGGGGGGGGGGGGGGGGGGGGGGGGGGGGGGGGGGGGGGGGGGGGGGGGGGGGGGGGGGGGGGGGGGGGGGGGGGGGGGGGGGGGGGGGGGGGGGGGGGGGGGGGGGGGGGGGGGGGGGGGGGGGGGGGGGGTGGGGGGGGGGGGGGGGGGGGGGGGGGGGGGGGGGGGGGGGGGGGGGGGGGGGGGGGGGGGGGGGGGGGGGGGGGGGGGGGGGGGGGGGGGGGGGGGGGGGGGGGGGGGGGGGGGGGGGGGGGGGGGGGGGGGGGGGGGGGGGGGGGGGGGGGGGGGGGGGGGGGGGGGGGGGGGGGGGGGGGGGGGGGGGGGGGGGGGGGGGGGGGGGGGGGGGGGGGGGGGGGGGGGGGGGGGGGGGGGGGGGGGGGGGGGGGGGGGGGGGGGGGGGGGGGGGGGGGGGGGGGGGGGGGGGGGGGGGGGGGGGGGGGGGGGGGGGGGGGGGGGGGGGGGGGGGGGGGGGGGGGGGGGGGGGGGGGGGGGGGGGGGGGGGGGGGGGGGGGGGGGGGGGGGGGGGGGGGGGGGGGGGGGGGGGGGGGGGGGGGGGGGGGGGGGGGGGGGGGGGGGGGGGGGGGGGGGGGGGGGGGGTGGGGGGGGGGGGGGGGGGGGGGGGGGGGGGGGGGGGGGGGGGGGGGGGGGGGGGGGGGGGGGGGGGGGGGGGGGGGGGGGGGGGGGGGGGGGGGGGGGGGGGGGGGGGGGGGGGGGGGGGGGGGGGGGGGGGGGGGGGGGGGGGGGGGGGGGGGGGGGGGGGGGGGGGGGGGGGGGGGGGGGGGGGGGGGGGGGGGGGGGGGGGGGGGGGGGGGGGGGGGGGGGGGGGGGGGGGGGGGGGGGGGGGGGGGGGGGGGGGGGGGGGGGGGGGGGGGGGGGGGGGGGGGGGGGGGGGGGGGGGGGGGGGGGGGGGGGGGGGGGGGGGGGGGGGGGGGGGGGGGGGGGGGGGGGGGGGGGGGGGGGGGGGGGGGGGGGGGGGGGGGGGGGGGGGGGGGGGGGGGGGGGGGGGGGGGGGGGGGGGGGGGGGGGGGGGGGGGGGGGGGGGGGGGGGGGGGGGGGGGGGGGGGGGGGGGGGGGGGGGGGGGGGGGGGGGGGGGGGGGGGGGGGGGGGGGGGGGGGGGGGGGGGGGGGGGGGGGGGGGGGGGGGGGGGGGGGGGGGGGGGGGGGGGGGGGGGGGGGGGGGGGGGGGGGGGGGGGGGGGGGGGGGGGGGGGGGGGGGGGGGGGGGGGGGGGGGGGGGGGTGGGGGGGGGGGGGGGGGGGGGGGGGGGGGGGGGGGGGGGGGGGGGGGGGGGGGGGGGGGGGGGGGGGGGGGGGGGGGGGGGGGGGGGGGGGGGGGGGGGGGGGGGGGGGGGGGGGGGGGGGGGGGGGGGGGGGGGGGGGGGGGGGGGGGGGGGGGGGGGGGGGGGGGGGGGGGGGGGGGGGGGGGGGGGGGGGGGGGGGGGGGGGGGGGGGGGGGGGGGGGGGGGGGGGGGGGGGGGGGGGGGGGGGGGGGGGGGGGGGGGGGGGGGGGGGGGGGGGGGGGGGGTGGGGGGGGGGGGGGGGGGGGGGGGGGGGGGGGGGGGGGGGGGGGGGGGGGGGGGGGGGGGGGGGGGGGGGGGGGGGGGGGGGGGGGGGGGGGGGGGGGGGGGGGGGGGGGGGGGGGGGGGGGGGGGGGGGGGGGGGGGGGGGGGGGGGGGGGGGGGGGGGGGGGGGGGGGGGGGGGGGGGGGGGGGGGGGGGGGGGGGGGGGGGGGGGGGGGGGGGGGGGGGGGGGGGGGGGGGGGGGGGGGGGGGGGGGGGGGGGGGGGGGGGGGGGGGGGGGGGGGGGGGGGGGGGGGGGGGGGGGGGGGGGGGGGGGGGGGGGGGGGGGGGGGGGGGGGGGGGGGGGGGGGGGGGGGGGGGGGGGGGGGGGGGGGGGGGGGGGGGGGGGGGGGGGGGGGGGGGGGGGGGGGGGGGGGGGGGGGGGGGGGGGGGGGGGGGGGGGGGGGGGGGGGGGGGGGGGGGGGGGGGGGGGGGGGGGGGGGGGGGGGGGGGGGGGGGGGGGGGGGGGGGGGGGGGGGGGGGGGGGGGGGGGGGGGGGGGGGGGGGGGGGGGGGGGGGGGGGGGGGGGGGGGGGGGGGGGGGGGGGGGGGGGGGGGGGGGGGGGGGGGGGGGGGGGGGGGGGGGGGGGGGGGGGGGGGGGGGGGGGGGGGGGGGGGGGGGGGGGGGGGGGGGGGGGGGGGGGGGGGGGGGGGGGGGGGGGGGGGGGGGGGGGGGGGGGGGGGGGGGGGGGGGGGGGGGGGGGGGGGGGGGGGGGGGGGGGGGGGGGGGGGGGGGGGGGGGGGGGGGGGGGGGGGGGGGGGGGGGGGGGGGGGGGGGGGGGGGGGGGGGGGGGGGGGGGGGGGGGGGGGGGGGGGGGGGGGGGGGGGGGGGGGGGGGGGGGGGGGGGGGGGGGGGGGGGGGGGGGGGGGGGGGGGGGGGGGGGGGGGGGGGGGGGGGGGGGGGGGGGGGGGGGGGGGGGGGGGGGGGGGGGGGGGGGGGGGGGGGGGGGGGGGGGGGGGGGGGGGGGGGGGGGGGGGGGGGGGGGGGGGGGGGGGGGGGGGGGGGGGGGGGGGGGGGGGGGGGGGGGGGGGGGGGGGGGGGGGGGGGGGGGGGGGGGGGGGGGGGGGGGGGGGGGGGGGGGGGGGGGGGGGGGGGGGGGGGGGGGGGGGGGGGGGGGGGGGGGGGGGGGGGGGGGGGGGGGGGGGGGGGGGGGGGGGGGGGGGGGGGGGGGGGGGGGGGGGGGGGGGGGGGGGGGGGGGGGGGGGGGGGGGGGGGGGGGGGGGGGGGGGGGGGGGGGGGGGGGGGGGGGGGGGGGGGGGGGGGGGGGGGGGGGGGGGGGGGGGGGGGGGGGGGGGGGGGGGGGGGGGGGGGGGGGGGGGGGGGGGGGGGGGGGGGGGGGGGGGGGGGGGGGGGGGGGGGGGGGGGGGGGGGGGGGGGGGGGGGGGGGGGGGGGGGGGGGGGGGGGGGGGGGGGGGGGGGGGGGGGGGGGGGGGGGGGGGGGGGGGGGGGGGGGGGGGGGGGGGGGGGGGGGGGGGGGGGGGGGGGGGGGGGGGGGGGGGGGGGGGGGGGGGGGGGGGGGGGGGGGGGGGGGGGGGGGGGGGGGGGGGGGGGGGGGGGGGGGGGGGGGGGGGGGGGGGGGGGGGGGGGGGGGGGGGGGGGGGGGGGGGGGGGGGGGGGGGGGGGGGGGGGGGGGGGGGGGGGGGGGGGGGGGGGGGGGGGGGGGGGGGGGGGGGGGGGGGGGGGGGGGGGGGGGGGGGGGGGGGGGGGGGGGGGGGGGGGGGGGGGGGGGGGGGGGGGGGGGGGGGGGGGGGGGGGGGGGGGGGGGGGGGGGGGGGGGGGGGGGGGGGGGGGGGGGGGGGGGGGGGGGGGGGGGGGGGGGGGGGGGGGGGGGGGGGGGGGGGGGGGGGGGGGGGGGGGGGGGGGGGGGGGGGGGGGGGGGGGGGGGGGGGGGGGGGGGGGGGGGGGGGGGGGGGGGGGGGGGGGGGGGGGGGGGGGGGGGGGGGGGGGGGGGGGGGGGGGGGGGGGGGGGGGGGGGGGGGGGGGGGGGGGGGGGGGGGGGGGGGGGGGGGGGGGGGGGGGGGGGGGGGGGGGGGGGGGGGGGGGGGGGGGGGGGGGGGGGGGGGGGGGGGGGGGGGGGGGGGGGGGGGGGGGGGGGGGGGGGGGGGGGGGGGGGGGGGGGGGGGGGGGGGGGGGGGGGGGGGGGGGGGGGGGGGGGGGGGGGGGGGGGGGGGGGGGGGGGGGGGGGGGGGGGGGGGGGGGGGGGGGGGGGGGGGGGGGGGGGGGGGGGGGGGGGGGGGGGGGGGGGGGGGGGGGG
>CAJQUW010016645.1:25000-77380 GCA_907163375.1 Prostheceraeus crozeri
GGGGGGGGGGGGGGGGGGGGGGGGGGGGGGGGGGGGGGGGGGGGGGGGGGGGGGGGGGGGGGGGGGGGGGGGGGGGGGGGGGGGGGGGGGGGGGGGGGGGGGGGGGGGGGGGGGGGGGGGGGGGGGGGGGGGGGGGGGGGGGGGGGGGGGGGGGGGGGGGGGGGGGGGGGGGGGGGGGGGGGGGGGGGGGGGGGGGGGGGGGGGGGGGGGGGGGGGGGGGGGGGGGGGGGGGGGGGGGGGGGGGGGGGGGGGGGGGGGGGGGGGGGGGGGGGGGGGGGGGGGGGGGGGGGGGGGGGGGGGGGGGGGGGGGGGGGGGGGGGGGGGGGGGGGGGGGGGGGGGGGGGGGGGGGGGGGGGGGGGGGGGGGGGGGGGGGGGGGGGGGGGGGGGGGGGGGGGGGGGGGGGGGGGGGGGGGGGGGGGGGGGGGGGGGGGGGGGGGGGGGGGGGGGGGGGGGGGGGGGGGGGGGGGGGGGGGGGGGGGGGGGGGGGGGGGGGGGGGGGGGGGGGGGGGGGGGGGGGGGGGGGGGGGGGGGGGGGGGGGGGGGGGGGGGGGGGGGGGGGGGGGGGGGGGGGGGGGGGGGGGGGGGGGGGGGGGGGGGGGGGGGGGGGGGGGGGGGGGGGGGGGGGGGGGGGGGGGGGGGGGGGGGGGGGGGGGGGGGGGGGGGGGGGGGGGGGGGGGGGGGGGGGGGGGGGGGGGGGGGGGGGGGGGGGGGGGGGGGGGGGGGGGGGGGGGGGGGGGGGGGGGGGGGGGGGGGGGGGGGGGGGGGGGGGGGGGGGGGGGGGGGGGGGGGGGGGGGGGGGGGGGGGGGGGGGGGGGGGGGGGGGGGGGGGGGGGGGGGGGGGGGGGGGGGGGGGGGGGGGGGGGGGGGGGGGGGGGGGGGGGGGGGGGGGGGGGGGGGGGGGGGGGGGGGGGGGGGGGGGGGGGGGGGGGGGGGGGGGGGGGGGGGGGGGGGGGGGGGGGGGGGGGGGGGGGGGGGGGGGGGGGGGGGGGGGGGGGGGGGGGGGGGGGGGGGGGGGGGGGGGGGGGGGGGGGGGGGGGGGGGGGGGGGGGGGGGGGGGGGGGGGGGGGGGGGGGGGGGGGGGGGGGGGGGGGGGGGGGGGGGGGGGGGGGGGGGGGGGGGGGGGGGGGGGGGGGGGGGGGGGGGGGGGGGGGGGGGGGGGGGGGGGGGGGGGGGGGGGGGGGGGGGGGGGGGGGGGGGGGGGGGGGGGGGGGGGGGGGGGGGGGGGGGGGGGGGGGGGGGGGGGGGGGGGGGGGGGGGGGGGGGGGGGGGGGGGGGGGGGGGGGGGGGGGGGGGGGGGGGGGGGGGGGGGGGGGGGGGGGGGGGGGGGGGGGGGGGGGGGGGGGGGGGGGGGGGGGGGGGGGGGGGGGGGGGGGGGGGGGGGGGGGGGGGGGGGGGGGGGGGGGGGGGGGGGGGGGGGGGGGGGGGGGGGGGGGGGGGGGGGGGGGGGGGGGGGGGGGGGGGGGGGGGGGGGGGGGGGGGGGGGGGGGGGGGGGGGGGGGGGGGGGGGGGGGGGGGGGGGGGGGGGGGGGGGGGGGGGGGGGGGGGGGGGGGGGGGGGGGGGGGGGGGGGGGGGGGGGGGGGGGGGGGGGGGGGGGGGGGGGGGGGGGGGGGGGGGGGGGGGGGGGGGGGGGGGGGGGGGGGGGGGGGGGGGGGGGGGGGGGGGGGGGGGGGGGGGGGGGGGGGGGGGGGGGGGGGGGGGGGGGGGGGGGGGGGGGGGGGGGGGGGGGGGGGGGGGGGGGGGGGGGGGGGGGGGGGGGGGGGGGGGGGGGGGGGGGGGGGGGGGGGGGGGGGGGGGGGGGGGGGGGGGGGGGGGGGGGGGGGGGGGGGGGGGGGGGGGGGGGGGGGGGGGGGGGGGGGGGGGGGGGGGGGGGGGGGGGGGGGGGGGGGGGGGGGGGGGGGGGGGGGGGGGGGGGGGGGGGGGGGGGGGGGGGGGGGGGGGGGGGGGGGGGGGGGGGGGGGGGGGGGGGGGGGGGGGGGGGGGGGGGGGGGGGGGGGGGGGGGGGGGGGGGGGGGGGGGGGGGGGGGGGGGGGGGGGGGGGGGGGGGGGGGGGGGGGGGGGGGGGGGGGGGGGGGGGGGGGGGGGGGGGGGGGGGGGGGGGGGGGGGGGGGGGGGGGGGGGGGGGGGGGGGGGGGGGGGGGGGGGGGGGGGGGGGGGGGGGGGGGGGGGGGGGGGGGGGGGGGGGGGGGGGGGGGGGGGGGGGGGGGGGGGGGGGGGGGGGGGGGGGGGGGGGGGGGGGGGGGGGGGGGGGGGGGGGGGGGGGGGGGGGGGGGGGGGGGGGGGGGGGGGGGGGGGGGGGGGGGGGGGGGGGGGGGGGGGGGGGGGGGGGGGGGGGGGGGGGGGGGGGGGGGGGGGGGGGGGGGGGGGGGGGGGGGGGGGGGGGGGGGGGGGGGGGGGGGGGGGGGGGGGGGGGGGGGGGGGGGGGGGGGGGGGGGGGGGGGGGGGGGGGGGGGGGGGGGGGGGGGGGGGGGGGGGGGGGGGGGGGGGGGGGGGGGGGGGGGGGGGGGGGGGGGGGGGGGGGGGGGGGGGGGGGGGGGGGGGGGGGGGGGGGGGGGGGGGGGGGGGGGGGGGGGGGGGGGGGGGGGGGGGGGGGGGGGGGGGGGGGGGGGGGGGGGGGGGGGGGGGGGGGGGGGGGGGGGGGGGGGGGGGGGGGGGGGGGGGGGGGGGGGGGGGGGGGGGGGGGGGGGGGGGGGGGGGGGGGGGGGGGGGGGGGGGGGGGGGGGGGGGGGGGGGGGGGGGGGGGGGGGGGGGGGGGGGGGGGGGGGGGGGGGGGGGGGGGGGGGGGGGGGGGGGGGGGGGGGGGGGGGGGGGGGGGGGGGGGGGGGGGGGGGGGGGGGGGGGGGGGGGGGGGGGGGGGGGGGGGGGGGGGGGGGGGGGGGGGGGGGGGGGGGGGGGGGGGGGGGGGGGGGGGGGGGGGGGGGGGGGGGGGGGGGGGGGGGGGGGGGGGGGGGGGGGGGGGGGGGGGGGGGGGGGGGGGGGGGGGGGGGGGGGGGGGGGGGGGGGGGGGGGGGGGGGGGGGGGGGGGGGGGGGGGGGGGGGGGGGGGGGGGGGGGGGGGGGGGGGGGGGGGGGGGGGGGGGGGGGGGGGGGGGGGGGGGGGGGGGGGGGGGGGGGGGGGGGGGGGGGGGGGGGGGGGGGGGGGGGGGGGGGGGGGGGGGGGGGGGGGGGGGGGGGGGGGGGGGGGGGGGGGGGGGGGGGGGGGGGGGGGGGGGGGGGGGGGGGGGGGGGGGGGGGGGGGGGGGGGGGGGGGGGGGGGGGGGGGGGGGGGGGGGGGGGGGGGGGGGGGGGGGGGGGGGGGGGGGGGGGGGGGGGGGGGGGGGGGGGGGGGGGGGGGGGGGGGGGGGGGGGGGGGGGGGGGGGGGGGGGGGGGGGGGGGGGGGGGGGGGGGGGGGGGGGGGGGGGGGGGGGGGGGGGGGGGGGGGGGGGGGGGGGGGGGGGGGGGGGGGGGGGGGGGGGGGGGGGGGGGGGGGGGGGGGGGGGGGGGGGGGGGGGGGGGGGGGGGGGGGGGGGGGGGGGGGGGGGGGGGGGGGGGGGGGGGGGGGGGGGGGGGGGGGGGGGGGGGGGGGGGGGGGGGGGGGGGGGGGGGGGGGGGGGGGGGGGGGGGGGGGGGGGGGGGGGGGGGGGGGGGGGGGGGGGGGGGGGGGGGGGGGGGGGGGGGGGGGGGGGGGGGGGGGGGGGGGGGGGGGGGGGGGGGGGGGGGGGGGGGGGGGGGGGGGGGGGGGGGGGGGGGGGGGGGGGGGGGGGGGGGGGGGGGGGGGGGGGGGGGGGGGGGGGGGGGGGGGGGGGGGGGGGGGGGGGGGGGGGGGGGGGGGGGGGGGGGGGGGGGGGGGGGGGGGGGGGGGGGGGGGGGGGGGGGGGGGGGGGGGGGGGGGGGGGGGGGGGGGGGGGGGGGGGGGGGGGGGGGGGGGGGGGGGGGGGGGGGGGGGGGGGGGGGGGGGGGGGGGGGGGGGGGGGGGGGGGGGGGGGGGGGGGGGGGGGGGGGGGGGGGGGGGGGGGGGGGGGGGGGGGGGGGGGGGGGGGGGGGGGGGGGGGGGGGGGGGGGGGGGGGGGGGGGGGGGGGGGGGGGGGGGGGGGGGGGGGGGGGGGGGGGGGGGGGGGGGGGGGGGGGGGGGGGGGGGGGGGGGGGGGGGGGGGGGGGGGGGGGGGGGGGGGGGGGGGGGGGGGGGGGGGGGGGGGGGGGGGGGGGGGGGGGGGGGGGGGGGGGGGGGGGGGGGGGGGGGGGGGGGGGGGGGGGGGGGGGGGGGGGGGGGGGGGGGGGGGGGGGGGGGGGGGGGGGGGGGGGGGGGGGGGGGGGGGGGGGGGGGGGGGGGGGGGGGGGGGGGGGGGGGGGGGGGGGGGGGGGGGGGGGGGGGGGGGGGGGGGGGGGGGGGGGGGGGGGGGGGGGGGGGGGGGGGGGGGGGGGGGGGGGGGGGGGGGGGGGGGGGGGGGGGGGGGGGGGGGGGGGGGGGGGGGGGGGGGGGGGGGGGGGGGGGGGGGGGGGGGGGGGGGGGGGGGGGGGGGGGGGGGGGGGGGGGGGGGGGGGGGGGGGGGGGGGGGGGGGGGGGGGGGGGGGGGGGGGGGGGGGGGGGGGGGGGGGGGGGGGGGGGGGGGGGGGGGGGGGGGGGGGGGGGGGGGGGGGGGGGGGGGGGGGGGGGGGGGGGGGGGGGGGGGGGGGGGGGGGGGGGGGGGGGGGGGGGGGGGGGGGGGGGGGGGGGGGGGGGGGGGGGGGGGGGGGGGGGGGGGGGGGGGGGGGGGGGGGGGGGGGGGGGGGGGGGGGGGGGGGGGGGGGGGGGGGGGGGGGGGGGGGGGGGGGGGGGGGGGGGGGGGGGGGGGGGGGGGGGGGGGGGGGGGGGGGGGGGGGGGGGGGGGGGGGGGGGGGGGGGGGGGGGGGGGGGGGGGGGGGGGGGGGGGGGGGGGGGGGGGGGGGGGGGGGGGGGGGGGGGGGGGGGGGGGGGGGGGGGGGGGGGGGGGGGGGGGGGGGGGGGGGGGGGGGGGGGGGGGGGGGGGGGGGGGGGGGGGGGGGGGGGGGGGGGGGGGGGGGGGGGGGGGGGGGGGGGGGGGGGGGGGGGGGGGGGGGGGGGGGGGGGGGGGGGGGGGGGGGGGGGGGGGGGGGGGGGGGGGGGGGGGGGGGGGGGGGGGGGGGGGGGGGGGGGGGGGGGGGGGGGGGGGGGGGGGGGGGGGGGGGGGGGGGGGGGGGGGGGGGGGGGGGGGGGGGGGGGGGGGGGGGGGGGGGGGGGGGGGGGGGGGGGGGGGGGGGGGGGGGGGGGGGGGGGGGGGGGGGGGGGGGGGGGGGGGGGGGGGGGGGGGGGGGGGGGGGGGGGGGGGGGGGGGGGGGGGGGGGGGGGGGGGGGGGGGGGGGGGGGGGGGGGGGGGGGGGGGGGGGGGGGGGGGGGGGGGGGGGGGGGGGGGGGGGGGGGGGGGGGGGGGGGGGGGGGGGGGGGGGGGGGGGGGGGGGGGGGGGGGGGGGGGGGGGGGGGGGGGGGGGGGGGGGGGGGGGGGGGGGGGGGGGGGGGGGGGGGGGGGGGGGGGGGGGGGGGGGGGGGGGGGGGGGGGGGGGGGGGGGGGGGGGGGGGGGGGGGGGGGGGGGGGGGGGGGGGGGGGGGGGGGGGGGGGGGGGGGGGGGGGGGGGGGGGGGGGGGGGGGGGGGGGGGGGGGGGGGGGGGGGGGGGGGGGGGGGGGGGGGGGGGGGGGGGGGGGGGGGGGGGGGGGGGGGGGGGGGGGGGGGGGGGGGGGGGGGGGGGGGGGGGGGGGGGGGGGGAAGGGGGGGGGGGGGGGGGGGGGGGGGGGGGGGGGGGGGGGGGGGGGGGGGGGGGGGGGGGGGGGGGGGGGGGGGGGGGGGGGGGGGGGGGGGGGGGGGGGGGGGGGGGGGGGGGGGGGGGGGGGGGGGGGGGGGGGGGGGGGGGGGGGGGGGGGGGGGGGGGGGGGGGGGGGGGGGGGGGGGGGGGGGGGGGGGGGGGGGGGGGGGGGGGGGGGGGGGGGGGGGGGGGGGGGGGGGGGGGGGGGGGGGGGGGGGGGGGGGGGGGGGGGGGGGGGGGGGGGGGGTAGGGGGGGGGGGGGGGGGGCGGGCTGCGATTTCTGAGCGGACATGCCTTCTAGACCAGAATTACGTAGACCACTGATTTTTCTCCATCCGATGCATCGTTTGGGCGGCTACACACCAAAACGTCCCACATTCTATGTCAAAATTTTGTAGAAACAGATTTTCTCGCCGATTGCCTTGAAACTCACCCTACCGAAGAAGAATTTCACGCTGAATCCGAATCTGACCTCCGTTTTCTCATCCGACCACTCCTTCCACTCGAAACAACCCATTTTACAACCCAACATTCAGCAGATTGCACCAAAAACATCACACACTATAGCCTCAAGACTAATCCTGGCGGTCCCCCACGTCAACCTAGACGGTCGCCCACGTCCACCAGGCGGTCGGACCCACGCACCCGAGTCTCACACTCTGTCGTTGCAGAGGGGGGGGGGACGTCAGCGAACATGTTGTGAACGTGGACCCACCCGGCCGGCACACCACGACAGACCACAACCTCTGTCGTTCCAGAGGGGGGGGGGACTCAGACACGAAGCACCACGGCGGCCGACCACGACACTCTGCCGTTCCAGAGGGGGGGGGGACGCAGCCACGACGGCGGCCATCTTGCGCTATCCAGTATTTGTCACTTGCTTACTACTTACGTATGATATACATGTAAGTAATCAATTTCGCATAAGGTATATAGGTAACAGTAATTATCATATAAATGTTGTAGAAGCTTTAATGATAAAAGAGTAGGCCTATCAACCTAAGATCAATCACACTGCAGATTACAACGGTATGTCATACCTTCTTAAGGTTTTTAAATAAATAATTGTTTTTCCTACTAGCTTAAATTCTTGCAAATTCGTGTAATGTGTTTTGTTTTGTCATTGCTTCAGAACGCTAATCAGTCAATTGCACCAGCCGATCGCTGCATCAAAAATCAGCATTGTTTTTGCAACGCAGCTTGAGGTTCTAGTGCCATCTCCTGCCAACTTAGAAAGAGTTGCTGTGATGACTTTATCGAACAGTTGATCATACATCAACTAAGTTAGAAATTGTTCTATGTGATGACATGCTTCCGAGCAAGTTGCAATGCTTTTCTGAGCTGTCCTTTCTACTATTACCTCGTCTTCTTTCGTTGCATCCTCCTTATCCTCACATGGTTCGCATTCAGGAAGGCCTGCATCATCCAGAGGCTCACACCTCGATCATAATCAAATCATTCCCTCAAATTTGTCCACCGAGTTCTCACCAGCAATTATTGTCAAGCCTTTCTGAGAACCCATTGAATCACAAAAAGACGATGAGGGATGCCTTCGTCCAAATAATCGAAAAATCTGGCTAATCGGCATCCAGATGCGAATTCGTTATCGAACACAAATCGAAGTTCAATTTCTACAAATTATTTTAAGCCCAAGCATTAGGTTTTCTATCGACGTGTACGTGGTTATTTTAGTGGCGTAGCTTTAACACTATAAAAATACTGCCTAGCCCCACGATTTATTTTCAATTGTCTGTCACTAACTTTTCCATGCCTAAACAAAACTTATTTCGACTAAGTTACTCTTATGCGCTACATTAAGCTAAGTTGATTATTTTGATTGCATTCATAACAATTATTAAAAAGATTGTTACTACATATTTGATAATATTACTGGAAAAGTTGAAACATAAGTATAATTAAATTTTGAAGTTATGTAAAAGTAATACTGTACAAGAGTTTGAGGCAAGTAATTGCTGTTGAGACCTTGAAAATTAAGTATGATTAACCATGAAGTTAATCGTTTATTCTGAGCACTTCGCAACATTCAGCTGATTTGATTGTCATGCTGCTTTACACTTCTTCGGTTGCTTTTCGCCGTCTTCCACAAATTCAGTTTATTGGGTTTTCACTTGGCTTATATTGTATACCATGTTACATGTAGGTCTATGTCACATGCAATGTGCATCATATGTTCAATGCAATTGGATTTATTCTTTTTCTATTGATTTCATGGAAATCTCTTTTTTCATAGAATATTTTTTATTAGCAACAAAATATATGCATGTACTTGCACAATGCTTAAAGGTCTTGAAGATTAATAAGTCAGTAAAAGTCCTAAGGCTAAAAATGTATGACAATAAAGAGAAAGTGATTTACTCTTGTATCCATGAGATGCGATCATAAACAGAGAATGCGATGCAATGTTGTTCAAGAGAGATGTGAGGAAGAGGACAATGTATAATATGGGGAATGTCAGATTTTTATGATAATTAGGCGACAACCATGGTGGCATCAGACAAAGTAGATTCCGGCAAAGAAAATAGCTGCATTAACCAAACTGAATCCGCAAATATGTTCAGAAAAACCGTTGAATCGGAATGTGTAGATGCATGTGATGATGATATGGCGGTTCGAGTTAATTTGATAAACGACAAATTGAAAAAAACAACGATTATAACAACGCAATGGACTAAGCAAACTTGACCGAAGGCTTGCCGCAGCCAGGAGACGTGCACATGACGCTTTCATTTCTTACGTGTCTAATTCAATACCTTATATTCTTTCATAGTAATATGTAGAGATTGGAAGTGTTTAGTTTTCTACAAAATTATCTAAAGTACTTTATTTAAATAGTATTTGATGCACTTAATCTTCAAGCAAATACGTGTGTGTTTACATTTTTAGTGGTACCGTAAGATTCGAATCTCGAAAAGATGAATTATCTCCATCTCCTTTGCGCCGGTCTGTGCATTTCAACTGTCCTCCAACCCCGTCCGATCATGAACCTCGTAAAAAGGAACACTCAAGTCCTGGCATTGCTTCAAGCATCGACACCAAATCAACCGCCTCAACCTCTGTGGTGTCTCTCATGTCGATTCAAGATGTTGCTGACCGTTTAGAGAAGCTGGGAATAAATCCTCATTTACTGGGGATTGAATTGACCACTGGACAAAACAAATATGGAGATGATAAGTCAAAGCGCAGGACTAAGGTGAGATGTCTGCTTGATAGTGCTATATCAAGTGAATGTTATCGCGTATCATTTTTCATCCGTTTCCAATTATTAGAACAAATGTTTGTGGCTATGTGGCAAGGGCATGTCAAAATTCACTCGTCTTTTTTATTTAACTTTTGAAATTATTTTTCTTGCGAGTGATTTTATTAACACAAACTCTATACATTTATAAATTGCGATTTTATGTCAGATGGATGTAATCTAACCGAAATATATTTTCTATAGAAAATAACATAGTCACATTCGTTTGTTTTTGCATGAAAGATGCCTCTTCTCCGAACGTGCAGATCCGTCAGATTCAATTGCTATCTGACGAATTGATTGATAATTCATTTATGCTCACAGTCAAGTGAATCAGAGGCGAAAATTAGACAATTGATACAAATGGAGCATTGCGTAAGGAGTGTTCAGGTTCATCGCTCTAGTTCCATTTCAAACAAATAGCATCGCAACGATTATGTTATGATGACCAGGTGACCAGGTTGTATTGACAACATTGCATTAAGTAGAATACACTAAAAACTAATTTTCTTCAGCACATTTTTCAATTTAAAAAATTTCTGATTGTAGGCCAACCGTTTGGTGAAGATTTGTCCAGAATGTGGGAAATACAACGGTGAGAATGTGTCATGGTGCCTTGCCTGTTCATGTGTTCTCATTGGTATTGAACCTCAAGTTCCAAAACGACGTAGCAAAAATAATAGAAAGAGAAATTCATCGTCTTTAAGTAATTCTTTTGATTCGTCAAGAGAAAGTACAAAATCTTCAATAGATTTGGACACCAGTAATGGAAGCAGTGTGTTGGGACAATCACATAGAAGTGATGAATTTAATTCAGAGATGAATGGAGCCTTGCCATCATTTCATAGTAGGCACTTTCATGATCATGTAAAGGCCAACCATATTGGGATTGAAGATATTCATAAAGAATCGAATGGTGTGGCAAGAAGTAAAGGAATGTTCCCGTCCTCAGTGTATGAAGACGGCGTAGACAATTTAATTTCCCCTTTGCCAACAACGGAGCGAGATCAAGTTGTTACACCAACCGCTGTTTGGAATCCAAGGGAGATGAATGTGGCAGAATTATTGAATCAATCTCGTGCTCTTCTTGATGAAAGCAACACTCCACATGAAAACAACGATCAGTGTGAGTATTTTACATCTACTGACTACACTATCCAACCAGTTCGCCTCCTAGTTTCAATGGTTCATCATACTTTCTTAAATATATATTGCTGAGCTATGAAATCATGTGAACAATCTCATGACGCCTAAATGAACCTTGATGGCTAGTAGATTTTTACATATATGAGCATCTCACGTCATTACCTATTTTAATTCTGATAAGATAAGATTCTTGTATCCTTTGGAGGATCTCTCTATTCGCGCGTACTTAAATACCAATGCGATAGGAGTACAGCTGGTATCAAAGTCGGTTTGAACAGATACTGCATTCTGGCTGTAATACCAAAAATCATCTATCTGTCAACAGTTTTGAATATGATGTGTTATTTGACATTTTAATTGAAATCACAAAGCTGGGTTTCTAATTCACTGAACTTTCTAATAATTAAACTCGTTGGGAAATTGTTCATTTTTTGGGTAAACACCGATTCACAAATTCTGTTGCCCTCGTAACTGCTGCTGATAATACAAATTGTAATTGTTCTTGTAAAAGACTTTTTCCATTCATAAATGTAGTATTTGCGATTCTTTAAAGATTTTCCAATTCGCTATTATGTAATTTAGCATCAATTGAAACTCTTTCTTGACGACATTACACGCCGATAATACAATCTCGGTAGCATATACAGACTAAAGAAATCGATTTTTACTGATACCATTTTATTTGTAGATTATTTTTCATCACCATTACGCCTTGATGATACACCACGTAAATTTTGTTCTTCCGCTGCTCTCAAATGTCATGGTCCAGCTCTCATGTCTGTTGAAAGTACTTTGTCGTCGATATCCTTAGCTACACCATCTCCTAATCGACGAAATTTCCCGACCGATGTCATAGAAGACTTGAAGCTAGATTTAACATCATCTTCTTTGGAAGACTCTCAAAGTTCGCCTCTGAAGAAAGTAAGTTTTATGAAGCGAACTCAATAGTTTCTAACAGATGCACATTTTGAATAAAGGTTTGGAGTAATATTCAGTGTAAGAGAGACTTCGCTTACATGATAACCTCTAGTAGTATCACCACAGTGTCCTTCTGTCCAAAAGATGATCACATTTCTTTCAGCTATTCTCGAACTGCACGCCTCTCACTCTGAGCCGGAGAAATTCTTTATTGACTGTTGATCGAAATACTGCATGCATTTATGCATTTATTCCTTACCAGGATGACGACTATTAAGCTGCGGAAGGAAGCTAGGGTTACAGAACTGTTGACTCCTGCTTCATGCGCTTTTCACATCATGGCTCAATGTCAACTCTAGATACAGACCATCCAGACATTTGCTTTTTTCTCTTTTATTCGCTTTTTCGAAAATATGCCTGAATTTTCGCTTTTATCGAGTGGTATTCGTTTTTTTGTGTAGATCAAGAAAAAAGTACTTCGTAGTTCATTCTTTTATGTTGACGACGTGACTTTATGTCATGTTTCCCTTTACCTCAGCCATGCCATCATCCATGTGTTGACAATTGAATCCAGATGTTGACAATTGCATAATCTTATGCAAGAATTTATATTATATAGGAATTGGAAAATGTACACTTATTAGAAAAAAGGCAATGTTGTAGCAATGCCTGAAGTCGAAGCCTTGTCGTAATGCGTTCCGGTACATGCACAATTTTTTACAGTAACTTTGAGGCCATGGTGCCATAGCTTTTACGCGAGTTCGAATGTATGCATGTTGAAAGTACAAGCGGGTTACATGCTACAAATGAATGTCATCGTATTTATCAGTCTAGGAATTGTAGACATCAATCCATGCTGACTTGCCTGAGACTCACGGGAGGCCTATTACCGAGTTGTCATAGAGACCTTAAAATTGAACGAGAGATAGTGGTGTCAACAATCCAAGACAATGAGAACTTTTCATCGTAAAGCTAGGACTTGTGTTTAGATAAATTGTCTTGGCTATTTGTCATGTTTTGAATTGAATTGAAAAGAGCCAATTTTGAAATATATTGACTATTTCCAATTCAATTCAAAGCTTGGACTTGGTTTGCATATTTTAGTAGACGTGCATGGAGAATGATCTTGATAATTGGCCTTTGAAGTAGGCTGTATATTGTGATAGTTCTTTATGGAATATTTTCACTGTGGAAGATTTATCCAATGTTGTCATTTATCGTCGCTTTTCATCAATTTAGATTTAGAATATTGATGTAATGATTGAGATGTTAATACTATTACTACTACAGATTGTTTCATAAAAAATGGATCACCCTTAAACATCGCCTTAACTTCAACTTTGTCTAACTCCGCCAAACTTGAACGAATTTCTCTGAAATTTGGAAGACATGTCAGTTGTGCTTACTAATATCATTGTTGGAAATTTCAAGCATGAATATTGAGTTGTTTTCCTGTTATAGATAAAAAAAGTAGTAGATAATTTGATCTTCATTTAGCAATGTTACACAAAATCATACCTCACTCTTATAAAATTACATTTGTTTCCTTTGTTATGTAATATGTTGTTCTACAAGCCAAAAGCTATCAAGCAAAACAAAAATAAAGAAAATCGGTCAATCAGAGCCAGTATAGCACCATTATTATTCATCAACAATAATGTAACTGCTACATGTGATTAACTGGACTTCATGTTCCATAGCTTCCTGACTTCGTTGCGGTGGTGTTGGCAGCACTCCTGATTGCTTTCAGCTAGAAATCTATCTCTTACCGGTTGAAAACAATACAAAGCACAAATGAACAATAACGAGATCGCATTCACAAAAGGCAAAGTGTCAGCCTTGCTAGAACTAGGGTACCGAGACATTTACATCGTTCCCGGGTACAAGGTGGTGCGACTCTACTGATTTGGGCTGGCATTTGGACCAATGGCCGCTCTGAACTTCACATACAGCAAGGAACCATGAATTCTGAACGCTATGTGAATGTTTTACGAATTAACATTGGCCAAATGACAGATCAACTTGGTGATCCATCGACTTGGTTATTTATGGATGATAATGCTACGTGTCACAGGAGTAGTAGAGTCAACTTATGCAAGTCTCAATTAGGGCTTAGGACAATATCTTGGCCAGCTCGTTCTCCTGATCTGAATCCCATAGAAAATGTATGGAGTATTCTAAAACGTAACGTTCGTCGTTCACTGCTACCTACAGATGGCGTATCACAACTTACGTCACTGTTAAAAAGAGAGTGGAGATAGTTAGATCAGTCAAAAATCAACGATATCATCGAATCAATGCCTAGACGAATTGGTGATGTCATTGACAATAAGGGTAGGGCCACAAAATATTAGCTTCTTAGGAACCGTTACTGCATCATAGCTTATCAGATTATATAAGGACATTCAAATATATTAGGGACATGAAATAACATGAAAAATGCTTTCTGTATCATACTTATGTTTTATTTAGTCAAATTTTAGGATGATCCACTTTTTATGAAACGGACTGTATTATGTGATGATTAGATATTTTTGATTTAGCTATTTACAGTGGAAAGTTTTGATTGAAAAAGTACTAATATGTGTCTCATAAGAGGCAGTTTTGATCTCTGGAATAGACCCACTTATAGTTAGAAGCTTGACGGAAAGGGTTTGTAAATAGCGTATTGACTACATAATTTTCTCTCTTTTGGCAGCCGTCCATTGTCGGAAAATTCCATTTTAGAAATATTTATCATCTAATCACTATATGGCTGCATAATTGAGCAATATCAATTTAATTGATCGTAAATATAGAAGCTGACACTTCCACATCCAAATAAGCGTTTGCAACAATGTCCATTTAATATAGGATCAATTTTGCTTCAATGACATAGCTTAACTATGAGCATTATCTTCTTGTACAAAAATGTATCCTGGTAAGGAATATTAATAGCATAATATATTAAGCTTACGAGTAGTGAAGAAAACAGCAGTGATTATCAGATGAAAACCTGTTGTGTTCATTCTATCACTGTATACAATAATTGCCATATTGATGTAAAACCTAATCAAGGATTCTACATTCGTGATAAGATCCACTTCGCATGACTTCAGTTGACAGACCCCTATCTAATAAATACTTAAAAAAAGATATATATATATATATAATATATATATAAAGAATATTCAGATAAGGGAGATGACAGCGGTCAAAGTTTTATGCTAATTTGGCAGTTGGAAGCATGGCAGTTAAAAATTTCCTTAGCTAAATTAGAAATCATCTTCATTCTGCTGAATTTTCCAACAGTATTTTGTTGATTTTTCCAGCACTATGTTTCAACTATCCTGTGAAACAATCTTGGAATCTACATTATTTTTCTAAAATTGAAGCAATCTAAATCGATTGCTGGTTATATATGTCTGATCATTAATAGAATACAAAAGCTAGTTTATCTATAAATATGGTCTGGTGCACTTGCGAATCGTTTAACAAGAAGCAAGAAAAATACCTCGTAGGAGGCACTCCGTTAAGTTATCATTTTTGTACCAGCCCGTAATATTCGCAATCTACACACGTTCGTAGTATTCGTGGTAGTGCATGGTTTAATGGTCATTATACTCGTAATATGTATGTCGTTATAACGTTATTCAACATTGCTTGATGTAAAAATTATGGGTTTGCTTTTTTTCGCTTTCCTAAGTTAAGGATTCGCTTTTTTAAAATTTGAATCGGCTGGGTGGTCTGTAGATATAGTTGAGTTGTGATACACCTTGTAATATAAATAGCTTTTCTGTCTCGAAGTTTACGGAATTGACGATCGGTGAAATGTGTTGAAAAAAGGAATAGCCCATGTGGTTGCAAACTAGAGACGCCATGCTCAGCTTTTGTGTGGGACAGTGCACCCTATACATGAATAGGAAAAGTCAATGTGTCTCATGCTGCAGGTCAAGTCAAATCTATTTAAGTGGAAAATAAATCTACAGAAGCGTCATCAATTTGATTGGTTTTCAAGCATGAAAGGGAAGTGATGAAGACATGTTTTGACAAATATCATTTTGCTAACTTTCCGACTTTAAGTAAGGTTCAGGCTTGCTTATACTTAGTCATCATCAACTGCATTACTTATTCGATATTCATTCAGCTATCCATGATCAAGTATCTGTCCACTCATTTCAGAACATCAAGGGTGCTTTGAAGCCAAGTTCATAGTCAATTATAGTCAGTTAATTGAATTAGTAATAATGATCTGTAATATATTAAGATTAGGCAAAGATTGCAGACTAGCATGTTTATAAAGCGATTAAGGACTTAGAATCACATGTATCTACAAAAAATGCGTATTTTGCAATTTCCAACTAATCTCAATTTTCTCGAAAAGGTCATTTTCACTGGTTCTATCGACAAACGAATATTGTTGCAACTTGACAGCTGATGAATGTAGATTGTTTATATCCATTTTCCCACAAGAAAAATAAAAGTCCGGGAAGGCCCCATGTTTGAAACTCCTTTCCTAACAGTGTTCCCTTTTCTCCATCTTTTTTCAGACTTTTGTTCGCATGTAGTGATAAAGATATATGATTTTCGAATCCGATGTTTCGTCCCTTGTCCCTTGTAAGCGTATTCATTAAGAACAGATTGTTTTCATAGTTCCCCTTAGTAGTCGCTGTAAATGACCTCTAGGGGTGAATGGCAATTTCGCGTGGCTAATTCAATTCATACCGGATTAAATTGGATTAACTGTTAGCATTCCTTTTCAGCAGCAAAGTACAGGATTATAATAGCCAAGTGTTAATTATCTTGAAATCACAAGGTCATTCTCTTATCCCATGTAGACGAAAACGCTGGGCAAATATTGACCAGTATGAGTGTATATCAACTCAATACATCGGCTATTTCAACTAATGAATTAACGACTGTTGCATCAACCCGAAGTGATAACAGTCTATTAAAAACTGCTTCGACCTCTGATTTCCAATATCCTTTACATTCAGTGAGCAATGCCGACAGCTTGCACACACTTTCATGTGTGTGCTCTCAAGGAGCTTCAAGAGTTGATGAAGAGCAACAAAATAAGACATTTCTATAATTGCTTGAAATCGATTAGTGATAGCATGCTTAAAATTATGTATTCTAGGCTTCTTGATCAGTCGAATGACCTATCTTTCGTTTTAACAACATATGTTCATAGTAAATTATATAGAAACAAGAGGGATAGCTCTACCGAAGACAAAACGCATATAGTGATTCCTTTCAAGTCTCATTTAGTTGACAAACTTCATTTACCTTCTGTATTTAATGATAAAAGTGTCTGTGCTTTAGTTCCAGAAAAAGCGAAACATCTATATCCTCCCAAAGTGTACCATAAGCTTAATAACCCTATTTGTTTGAAATTCTTCAATTATAATAAGTTTCTTAATAGCCTGACAATTCAGGAAGTTGTTGGCATTTTACAGAGCGATTGCAGCTGTGACTCGATGACCAGTTTTGTTTATGAGCCTTATGGGCATGTTTTTACCGGTAATTTAGATATAATAAATGATCCAGGTCTCAGAGCTATATTCGCGTATGGCACTAAACACAGATTGTCTAGGTCAATATCATGGAAATCCATTCAAAAAGAGATCAGCGATTCCATAGATAATCATATATCTCGTGTGTCCAGTCGCCTTCACTTAAAAGTTGATGACTTCTCTATTTGGAAAAACAGGGTCATGATGTTAGTAAAGCACCGCATCTTTCGTTGTAAGAAGTTGGGTGGGAAAGATAATGGCAGCAACGTTTGTGTTGATATGGAGTTGCAAGATCTCCATAAAAACTTGATAGTCGTTCCTGTCGATAAAGCATCCAACAACTTTAGTTTCATATGTAAAAAGTTCTATCTCAAAATCCTGATGGACGAGCTTGGTTTTGACATAGATTCTTCCACTGCAGTAGGCAATGCAACTTATAAACCTGAGCTTATTTCTGATAAGGAAGTCCTTACTAAACACGTTAAAGATATGAAATCAAACTTTAATATTAATGTTAGTGACAAGGACCTTAAACTACCAAAACTTTTCTGGATTCCAAAATTGCATAAAAATCCTTATAAGTTTAGATTCATTGCCGGAGCCAGAAATTGTACAACTAAAAAGTTATCGGTGAATATCAACAAAGGTCTGAAAGTGATAAGAGAAAATTTCCATAGATACTGTGAGTCAATCAGGAGTAATACTGGTTATTCTTATTTTTGGAGTGTAGCCTCGACTCAAGATTTTTTGAGGAATATTTCTAACGTGAACGTCCACTCTATGCAAGTTTTTGACTTCTCTACTCTTTATACAAACTTAGATCAAGGTGCTATCAAGAATAATATTTTTTCCATCCTTGATCTCACATTCAATTCCACTAATCGTAGATACTTGTGTGTAGGATATGAGAAGTCGTTTTTCTCCAAAATCAAATATAAGGGGTATTCTTGTTATGACGTGGACTCTTTTAAGAAGGCTATTGATTTTATAGTGTCTGAAGTCTACATTTCTTTTTCCGGTTACGTGTTCAGACAAATTCGAGGAGTACCAATGGGAGGGAATTGCAGTCCTTTACTTGCCGACTTGTTTCTGTTAAATTGCGAATTTGCTTTTATGAAACAATTGGTTAAAAATAAAAAGTTTGGACTAGCTAAATTATTGTCAAACACTTCGAGATATATAGACGATATATGCGTAATAAATTACAAGCATTTCAATACCTTAATTCCGACAATTTACCCAATGGAGCTTCTTGCAGATAGAAACGGAGTCAATGACAAAGCAGTTGTTTACCTCGATGTGAGACTCCAATCTAGTAGTGACGGTCTTCGAACCTCAATATATCATAAAGTGGAAGATTTTGATTTCCCTGTTGTTCTGTTGACATTTCCAGACAGTGCAATACCTTATAACATGGGAATTAATGTATTTGCCGGCCAGGTTTTACGTTATTGTCGCATCTGCTCACATCTTGAAGATCTAATTAAACGAATTAATATGACACTTTTTGTGATGAGCAGCAGAGGATATTGTAAGTCTAAAATGAAGGCATGTACTGAGAAAATCCTAACCGGTCATAACAATTTTCTAGTCAAGTTTGGATATTTCTCAGCCAGGCAGCTGACATCGCAGTGCGCATTTTAAACAATATAATTAACACTGTTTTCTAAACATTTTTTTTTTTATTGGTTATACCATTTCAGTATTTCACACATATATTTTAGTTTGTTTTGGATGTATCCGTCTTTTGCGGTTGTTTTGTTTTTGTTTTTACTATTACTATCAGTATTACTTATTATTACACATATCATTACTGTATTGATTTTAGAATGCCAGCCGCATATAAGTTTATGCGGGGCCCCGCCCGCCTGGGCTTGAGCGTTCAGGTAGAGGGGCCGAAACGCAACCAGGCGGGTACCTGCTGACGACTGGCTATTGTTTTATTTGTTTTAACGTTTGTTCTTTTTTTTTATCGCTAACTACCCTAGTGTGATGAATGGACTGTGTCGGTTACTGGTCTCCATGGGGTTGACATGGTGATTACTAAGTGTCTATTTATATATAAGTTCCTAATCAATCGAGCCTGAAACTTTGACCAAGGAGATCACTTGTTAAGCGGCCTTGTACGATCTCGTACACTTAAGGGTGAAGGTACACTTAAGGTCCGCCCGGCACGCAATCAGATCCGTCAAGTCTTTGTGCTTAAAGACCTTCATGCATTCATGCATTTGTCGAGGATCACAAGTCAGAGGACCATTAGGGGTAAGGTCCAGCCCCGCTTTAGAAGCGCTGATTGAAAAATGGACTAGTGGGAAGGTCCTCCACACCGATCCCGTCAAGTTTGGCTCTAAAATGTAGTCCTAGGATAGTCAAAAGTTTGACGCGCCTTGAACGTTTAATGTCTGCCGGTGGGAACGCACCACCTGTCCTCTTAAGGGCAAACCTTAAGTCTTATTAAATATAAGTTTATTAAAATTATGAAACATGTAGACATCGTTATGGGAATGTCCCAGCTTCAATGTGACACAACATTCAAGTGACCAGCTAACACACAGACTTTTTTTCAACATTATTCCATTGCTGCCGAAGCTTCAACGTCAAAGTTCGACCGCAAACTGATTTAAGGTAGCTACATGTAGATTATTGTAACTGAAAATTAAATGGTAATCACTCTTGCTGGCATTTACTCGCATTTATTCCACTGTTTTCTGGATATTTATCATAATGATAGGTTCTGAAGATTTGATCTACTGTTAAATGAATGTTTTTTATTACACCACAGATGGTTGTGAAATCAACTCTAATCAGACCCGTGGATTCTGGGCCCTTATTGCCTGAACTCAGTGGGATAATGGTATTCATAAATTTAGGACTAATGTATATAAGAAAGAAACCAAGTTTTGCAGCCCCATGTGCCATCATTAGTCGTCAATAGACCCATCACAATGTCAAGGGTATTAGCAGCCGATGTACTGTAGATAATCACAATTTGCTAATTAATCACAATAAGTTACGAATTGATACGGATCGATATTTTGATGCGATTTTGAAACGGTCTATCACAAAGCTCATTCACAAAACTACAAGAGCCATTTTACAATCATGTGAAGAATAATGCACTTTTACAATTTTCAAACATATCTTCTATCAAGCCGCTCACAGTTTCCCTTGCAAGAGTTTTTTCTTCGTGCAATTCTTTCACACTTGTTGGCATGTCTTTATATGTAGCATCCTTGAGGTGACCATATAAGAACAGTCGAGGGGTCAATTCAGTGTTTCTAGGTAGCCAACTGAAGTGTGTCATGCCAACTGATCAACAATGGTTGTCCAATCTCCATGATCAACCAGAATATCGATGATTCTTGCGACAAATCTTTTTAAAATCCGATGCAAGCTGTATCTGTAGATTTGTAATCATATTCATGTTGCATAAAATTATGTGATACAAGCAATATTCAGATTTATTATCTTTATGTGTTAATGTGCACTCTTCATCATTTATTAAAGAAACATTCCTTTCAGGAAGCAGTGGATATTTCTGTCCTTGATCATCATGAAGTCATCGCAATGCGCGAAAATTCCGCTGCAAGTATGAAACCAGAATCAGTTCCTGATCTTCCATTGATATTTAGTCCAAGCTCTTCAAGAATTGGTGATCAGTTCAATGATGAATGGCATGAAGATTTGGAGGATGCATGTCAACAGGTTTGTGTCACATCATCACCTTAAGCATTATAATATCGGGAAAGAATTGAGAAATATGGTCCTGCAATGTTCTATGCAATTGAACTAATAACATTATCAAACAGCACATTTTCGACTGTCGATCCTTCAATAATCTTCAATAATATCTCAAATATTCAAAAATTTCAAATATTTTTGCTTCATTAAAATCAATGCGATTTTGTTAATTTGAGATATGTGGTTTTGATATCTAGAATAATTTTTTCATTTTAAACTTTATTACCTCATTGACAGGCAAAGAAACAATTGAACTATATATAAGACCAAACTTTTTCTGCAACATCTACGCCATTTTATACCATAAGATGCTTGCTGAATACAAATGTATTGAATTTTTGCACGCAAAAGTATATGGTTGCATGATTTCATGCCCTGAAGATATACACGTATCAATCATGCCAACGAATTAGGGCGCTAGAATTGATAGATCTCGCATAGTCGGAGTAAACACAGCAAAACTTCAATTTTCCTTTCAGGAACAAATAAAATAGTTATGAACGGTGAAATATTCAATTATCTGACCACGGTTCATTCCGATTTCGACCTCGATTAAAATCTGCTTAATCGAGGTCGAGGTTGCATCTCTGATATATTTGATTATGGACAAAAGTAATATCAGTCATTTGGTGAATTTATTTTAATTTATTGGTTTCACAGAAAGATGCCGCATTTTCCGTCTAGAGGAGTATGACTTCATTTGTTGTACAATGTATATGTTCACACGACGTTGTTCAGAATATCTTTCGATTTAAAGTATGCATGTCTTTCTTTTCAGGAATCAGTTTGTGAAACAATTCCTGAAGAGATGCAGGACAAAGCAGCACAGCATCATCGATCAATAGACAGAATATCTGGAAAACCGAAATTGCGTTGTGACATTAAGCGGAGGCCTACAAATGGTCTGCGGTCTACTAGCACCCGAAATGAAGCAGAAATTCGAAGACCTTTATCCTCCTCGCAACAGCCAGTCAATCGTCGACGATGGAAGAATTCGAGTCAAGCATGGTCTTCTCATCATCCATCGCAGCTAAAAAAGAAGTAAGAAGCAGCCATCTGAGACAGTTAAATATTTATCACTAGGTAATTTTTCAAAAATACAAACTCCTTCCCCGATTTTCTATGATTGCCCGTGACGGGTTTGTTGAAGTGTTGTTTGAGCTACAAATTTGCTTTTCACATGTGAATAACTGCAGGGGAATGACGAACTCTTCCTGACATCAAGAGAGGCTACTTGACAATCTAGCAAGCATCACAAAAAATCTGCTTTCAGTCATTAAGAAAGCGCCATGCCATATCTATGGCGCTTTTCAATTTTCAAATGGCAGATACAAATGTAAAATAGCTCCAGAGTTACTCCTTTCAAACTCTGTTAGCTTGAACGGGCCTGACTTTTGAGTCGAATTCTCAAGGCTGAATTCAGCTTGCGTAGTGTATATACGTACATACATATACGTATATACTGAATTATCTTGTGACTTCTTTTCGGGAGATTTTTTGCTTCATTTAGCCAGTATCTTTGCGCATATAATGGTATTAATTCAGAGTGTCTGCGGCAAATGAGGAAAACCCTTGAATGTTGGCATCAGACTTTGAAAATAAACAAAATGTTGTCTTCTGATGCGTCTCACCCATGATAGCGATCGAGTAAGTCCAATTACAGCTTTTAATTGTTGATTTGATTTGGTTTGTCATGCGAATGAAGCACGATATATGTATGTTTTTGCTTGTAGACGAATGCATATGCATGGAGTACTATAATCATGATTGGATTGTGAAGCCAGTTTAATTGTTTTCGAACTTGTTTCGACTATTGTTTTTTGTTGAATGCATCAGTGCCAGAGCATCATGTTGCTTTTATATTTGAAAATAGGAGACTCTTTATAAAATCTATGAAAACAGAATCATGGACAGAATAGAAGTGTTACCTAATTATAGCTCACAGTTTGATATTTATGACATGAGTGGTGTGCCATGCTCTCGCGATCTTGAAATACTACAGATGATTCCGTACATAATAAAGGGCATAAAAGTTGAGTTTTATTGAAGGACTTGTAATATTAGCTACAATGAATCTTGCATTTTGTAACTGCTCATCAATTTTATGACCAAAAAATATGTTATAGTGCAAATTTCGTCGAAAAATATTTGGGAAATTTCGTCAAGATTGCACTGAACTCGATAGACTTGGAAATATGAAGATGTTTGATCTAGAATTTCTAGACCTTGAATTTCACGGTTGATTTGGCGCTGACACCCCATCAATCCATTTACTGCAGATTTTCCAATTGAAATATGCAAAAATGTTGCTTAATCATCAATAATCGCATTTCCGGTCATTCGACTATAAGATGCAACACTGCTTGCATATGCCTTATTTTGAAATGTATTTTTGCGCGTTTTTGCAGCAGGGGAACATCTCATGAAATTGTTGCTTGCTATCGGATGTCGCTCATGTTCTCGCATCGCATTATGAGCATTTCTCATAACTGTATGAGTCCTACTTTGTGGTGTTGGAAGGATTGAGTAAAAGGAACTCTTCAGAATCCATTCAAAATAACGATCATCTACATGTACTCTGATTGTTGTTAAAAATAAACTACATCTGATCTCCTAAAATTATTGCTTATGCTATCCAAGTAAATATGTCACTGGAACTCCCCCATTATCTGTTTTTAGCGACTGTGTTATCAGCTGTTATTTCTGCTGATGCCTCAGCAATAATATTTTCTTCCGATTCTTATTTTCATGTCGATTTCATGCTATACTCGACACTATGTTACGCTTATTTGTTAAACAATACTAGGATTTTCTCCGATATCTCTGTAATAAAGAGACAGATGAATGAAGATTGGGATGTGAGCTTCATTTTAATATCTTGTGCTCCGAACATGTAAGAATCAGTCGCACCTATTTTATGCTTTTCTTGTTTTAGGCCAGCAGAATACATCGTTAAACAGAGTCTGGATGCTTCAGAAGCCAGGAAAAAATGTCAAACTGGCAAAATGGCTTTCATGTAAGTTTTATGCTTAACATGATGTACGAAGTGATTTCTCCATAAAATTCCTTAATTTTCCCTGTATGAAACAAGAAAGTACAAGAACTGCATGCCATGGAAATTGGAGTATCAACTCAAAATAATGATATGATAATGCACATTATTTGCTTCATTTGGTAAATCCAATGAACGTTTGGACTTAAGTATATAACCAACTTTGCTAGAGAACGGCTGAGAGTGGACAGAAAATCTTGCTGTTGGAAATTACTTTGATTTGACATAAGAAGAACTCATCATTCGGAAAATATTTTACATCTTACACATAAGATGACAGTTAAGTACGCAACATTTTTCAGATTAGCTTGAAAGATGTCATATGATTATTAGATTATCCAATGAAGGTAGAAAACATTGCCACACCCTGATACTATGTACAATAGTGTTAACACCCTGCAATTAGATTGGGAATACATATTAATCTTTGACAACACAAACAGATGAATAGTGCCTGCTCTGCAGCAGATTTGCATATTTATAGTCCTTGTTTTTGTAGTGTTTGGTTTAACTGCTCTTCTTACCATTCTATCCAACAGGCAAAAATCTGGCGATGTTTCCAGGCAACGAAATAATCATTCCTATGATCCCGTTCAGAAAGAAATGAAGAAAATTGCGTCAAGAAGCTCCAATGTCTATGGATTGAAGCGGAAATCCGATCAGCCTGTCTGGTAGGTACAAATAAGATATGTAAGAAGCGGGCGACAGGTAATAAATGTATTCGGGGACCTTTCAACAGTTTCAGCGTATTTAATTAAAGTGATGTGATGATCTTTGAAATGTGAGTTGCGATTTCTGAATCACAAATATTATTTCTGAGTATGGGATTTCATGATTCAAAAGGAATTGTCAATGATCATTTTTGAAGGATGAAGTCTACTTTGCAATCAAATTTTATTCAAAATGTAGGCATTGCATTTCCGAATATAAATGATATTAAAAGCATTCAAAAAATTCTAAGACAATGTAAAAGATTTAATCTGGAATATTATCTTGGTGCAATGAAATATATCTCTTCGCTTCCTGAATGTAAATGTAGAATACCGTAGTTAAAATGGAAGTGGTACAATTCTGAAATTTTAGCAAGATATTACGTGTGTTATTTTTTATAGATCAACGATAATCGGCAGAGTGAATGAATGAATGAAACAAGAACTTTATTTAAGTGGCATATCGTCAAAAGACTTCTAGGACACTGTCTTTACATGCGAAAATAAACACAAAATACAGACAGGCAGATGCAATAAGCAGACAACACAAAAATTCACGAGAGATAATTCGACAGGCAATGCGCTTTTAAAAGACGCTTAAAAGTATAATGCTTACTTTGATTCTTCAACGGCTCCGGTAACGCATTCTACGCGCGAGTAGCAGCAACAAAGAAAGAGCGACCACCAAGCGTAGGATGCCGATGAAGAGGCCGAGCGTAGACCATTGTGTTCACTTGTGTGTGGAATAGCTGTAAATATGTTATTTCTCCAAATGCCACTTGTCATTTGATCACCTAGCCAACGATGCACCTGCAAAGCTAGCGGTGGAATCCGGCTTTGCTTCACAATATTCTATTTTGTGGTGTTTGCAAGAGAAATGTATGTATCCTAGGTACTGTTTTCTTGTAAAACAGTGTCATAAATACGATTTGTTGTAATGCGCCTTTGCAATATCTTGTAAAAAAGTTGAATGAAACTCAGTTTTAGCAGCATAGTTGAGTATATTCATTTCATTATTAAGGTCTTATGATAACGTGCTCCTATCACTGAATCGATGGTAACAAAATCAATGATAGCGCATGACGTCAACATAATGAATATTTTCGATTTCTCAAGTTTTCTTTGTTTGTCACGTCAAATTTGCATAGCAATATATTTTGATATTACATTAGAAATCAACAAAGTTTCTGTCAAAAACCTCCATCGCTCTTAGATTTTTCATTGACTCTACGAAACAAATGCTGAGACGATATGAAAATCCTCAGTTGAAGGATGAGGATTTTTCATGTTGACTTTGCGTGTAAATGCGAATTGTAAATTTCATGCATTTCTTGGGATCTATTTTTTCTCAATTAGAGATCATTCCTTCTCCACAAATTTGTCTGGAGCTTGTGTTATTAATCTCACCCATTTAATGCGAGGAAATGTTTTCAATAGCTGTGAATATTGAAACTGACTTTCAGATCTACAGGTTTTGCATTTTATGATAGACAACTGTCATTGATTGATCTCTAAATGATAATTCAGATTCATCATTCATTTGCATGAATTTGTGATTGATTAACGATATTTTACAAACATACGCACGTGCGAGTAGAAGGCATAATAATAATAACATCTACTATTCCTCAGCAACATTTTCCATTGATTAACAACATACTACTATCATTGCGTCTATTGTTATTTAGAACAATCAGTGCTTCGCTTTTTCTTAGTAATGCTTCGAATAACGAGGTACAGCTGACATCTTCGTTGTCAATGGCATTGAAATAAATTGAAGGAGATAACTGACTGATCATAAACTATGACTTGTTAATTGCGACATTATACCAAACAAGCAAAAATTGAAGTGCTTATTCACTTACCCACAACATGCATAGATGTCTACATGCACTATCATGTTCCATTTGTTTGTCCTATATCCTTCGTTGACAATTTTGCATATATTTGAAATACTGTCAATTGAAAACAAAGGAAGTAACCTTGAAACAGTGTATTCCGACAAGGGAATGCTTTCACTTATGGTGCTCACATGGTAAGCGTCAAGCAGTATTCTCTAGATACATAAATATTCTTCCTTTTTGGGTTTCAGTGTTCAGCTATCATTAACCACTACCCAGTATCGATTATTGTGAAGTGTAAAGGTCCGTGAATCATTACAAAATTATACATCATTACAACATTATAAACATCTATTTATCAATGAAATGCTGCTAATCAATAGAGGTATCATTAAATAACACGAAACGCCATTGGTAAATCGAAAATATCCAATAATAACGCGTAAATTAAATACCTGTAGGCCCATAATATATTCTTTCATTACACGCATCTTACGGGAAGATCTGTATATTTCACTGATGGATATTTTCATTTCAGTGATGTTGATCTGATCCCGCTTGAACCCCAAAATGATGTGGTATCAGATTTGATGTCCGAGGTGACTTGTGTTGCGGATAGCAATACAGAACCAATTGAACCAATGGCATTGCACGATGATTCCATTTCATATCTTCATCAGGTGAGTGGGTCGTATAGACCCTTCTTAAATGAGGGGATATTAACATGATGAATATTATTATACTGACTATCATGGACTGTATGATCATTGTGTGGTCTCCGTGGCACAGTGGTTAAATGCTTGGCCTAAAGATACGCATGGTCTAAAGGTCTTTTTTGGCCTAAAACAATGCTTGGTCTAGAAGTCAAGCCCCGAAAGTGTCATCGGAAGTCGGCAGGAAGGGCATCCGGATGAGAAGTACCACAACGCTCTAGAAAAGTCTGGCTATGTCAGCACCGTCCAAGCTTCCACTATGGAGGGGTATTGACGTTAAAGCTTCATTAATTATCATGTAAACGAAAATGTTTAATCATTGACTACTGTAAATCGAAAATTTTTGTCATTTCCATATCATTTTCCTGCTATAACTAGAAGTTTAACCTTCTAAAATGTGCTACGAGTAATGAACTTCTAAGAATGCGTAGGCATGTCTACACTAATAGCATGCACTTGTGCTACTACCTTTCACATTGAAGCTAAAATAAGACTGCGAATATTGCTGCATTAATAGAAGTACATCACTTAATGCCCTGAATGGAACTAAGAATTTTCTGTTCATGAACTTATGGACGAACTGAACTGATGCTTCTCGAATTCATGGAATTCCTATCGAGCGCTGTTTATAAATACATCGACCTAGTAAAGATATGTTCAATTATAGAATCATGCAGTTGGGATATTGGGATATAATACCTGGGATAGGTTACCTCATGTCTTAATATACACGCAATAAAATAATTTGATCATTATCGAAGCTGTTTTCGCCTCACATACGGAAGACGTATACCCGAAAGTATAGAACCGTAAGTAGAGTACCTTACAAAAATGACCTCTGGGGTTTAAGCAGTTATGAATCGTCAACTTTGAAATCGACAGTTTTTACTATGGTCAACAATGCGAATTCATAAGATTGTTAACTTCAGTGATGACTCACATTTTTTCGAATTGACGAGAAAAAAATAGCTTGTCTAATTGTCTCCCTGGTTAATTTAGCATTATGTCAATAGATTAACGTTTTTCAATGTACGAGGAAGGAAAGGATAGGAACATAATGCGAGAGCAGACGATATTGATTGCTTGCTTGTCATTATATTCTCCCTGTTAATTTTATTTAATAGGGTTTCCTTGATTTGCAATGGAGGTGTTCATTCGTGAACCGAAAATAATCGTGTTCGAGTTGGAAAAATCAACATTTTGAGTATGTTATGTTATGAATTTTAGGTATCATTGTTATAGATCATGCGTCGTGATAGTTATCTCGATTCTCCATGCAAGCGTATTTAATTCTTATTCTTATTTTAATGCTCTAATAAATATTGATTGCATTGTATTTGCTCTTATCATTGTGCTGGAATTTTAATTATTATCCAGAGTTACTGGTTAGGGTCGCGTAGATTCGAGTGCTTTCAAGCAAATTCTAGTTCGGATTGGGTTGGCAGGTAACATTCCCGTCGGATCGGGTTTGTATTCTTCTTGATATTTTCGGGTTAGATTGAGGCTAGTTTTTGGGACCATTACACCTATAGTTTGTTATGTCAAAAATATAACTTAAAGCTTTCAATTTGAAGGTAGCGAAAAATAAGTAGTTTTTCAGTATTATAGAATAATCTACTTAGATGTGAGGTTCTTTGGCCAGCAATATTGAGCGCGCATAATAAGCGGTCTACTGTACGGTGAACTAGGAAATATGGGGGAAATGCGGGTAACTAGGAAATATGGGTTACATTGCACCGTTTTGTTATGGTGACTAGGGTAGAATACAATAGACGTAAATGATTAAAAATGAAAATCAAGACCTAATACAAATGCTTATGGCTCCAGACAAAATGCACATCAATATTGAACTTGGAATTGTGCGTTGACCTAGTTTTGTTGACACTTCCACTTGCGATGTTGGTTGCTAAGTTCGACCGTCTTATGTGCGATAGTAGCAGGAGCACGGCAATACCGCACAGCAGGAACCACTTTTAACTTGAGGTTCTCGGTAACGACTGCTAATTTGTGGAATCTGAGCCCATATTCGTGATCAGGAGGCTGAAATTGATAAAATAAAAATTGTTTTAGTAATTTCAATAGATCTTGTAAAGAGAGACTTTGATATCATTTTTTTCTTTGAAATTAATGAAATAATATTGTTTTTCAGGGTTTAGTCTTTCTACGCACAAAAATTAATTAATAGAATGTATCAAAATATATTTCGCCGGTCTGGCCTTATCAATTGAAATAGAAGGAAATCCTAAGCAAACATTTTTGGAAATCAAATGCTAAATCATTTGAAATCTCTACAAAAATTACTAACTATCAATGTTATTATCTATATCCAGCAAATATCCACGTGTAGCATAGTTCAGTATTCATTAGTCTCATAGTTCATTCTATATCTCTAGTTCTTCTGTATAGTTACTGTTGGTATGTTTGGCTGGTTCCACTCTGTTTTGTTGTTGATGACGATCCTTTTCTCATCAGTGAGAGCAGCCATCGAGGACGGTCGTACGTTTGCACGCTCCGTCTCGATTCATGCAAGGTGTGATTGCTCTGGATCTATTGAGTGGTATCTCCTCGAGTTTTGGACTATAGTGATCGTCTGGTTCTGCTCCTGCATCTGGTGCTGTCCGTTTCGCTGGTTGATTGCTCTGGAATGAGAATTTTGAGGATTTCTCCCTGCATCATCGTGTTCTGTTGATTATCGCTCATTCCGATCTCTTCGCTGGATTTCGTCGCATGCTTGCCGCAGTGTCCGCAGTATCCACAAGCATTCATTGTTCGGAATTCTATTTATAGTGCATCGATCGGTGTCTTTGCTTCGTCGTCGATCAGCTGGGTTGTGTGCGTTGTGACCGAGTGTTGAGCGGTTGGAACTGTCAACTGTATCAATCAGCTGTTATCAGTCCGCAAGGCAAGTGCCCCCTGTCGCAGATTTCTTCGATTATCGATTTTCGGCACGTGATCATTTCGTCATACTCGCCTACGACATAAATCGTCATGCACAAGTCTCCTGTAAAGTATGACGATGTAAGGCGGATGTCCGCTTCGCAACTGAATAAGCTAAATAAAGAACAGTTGCTTCTGGCTCTGAAAGGCGCCATTGAGAATGATAAAGAAAGAAAAGCGACCACACCAATGACTGATTCAGAGGGCATTGCCACTATTGTTGCACAACAAGTTGAGAATCTGCTTGAGCCTCTAGTTGTTCAAATAAGAGACCTCTTGAGTTGCTACAGCAGATTGAAAGAGGACTATGATAAACTTCAGAATGAGTTTAGTCTCTTTAAATCGAACTTTAACGATGAGATTTTTGATGAATTTCAAGAGAGAAACAGAAGACGAAAGTATTTGATATTTTCCGGCCTGCCAGAATCTTCGGATGGCAGTGTAGAGCAAAGAAAAGAGTCAGATATCGGCAAGGTGAATTCCATTCTTGAGATGATAAACTGTTCTGGAGTGAATGTCTCTAATGTCACCAGAGTTGGCAGCAAATTGTCATCAGACAGAACGAAACCAAGGCTGCTCCGACTGAGGTAAGTGATGATGAAGATCGCAGTAAAATTCTGAGAAATGCCAAGTATCTCAAAGATTATAGCTCACAGGATGTTAGAAAAGTCTACATCAACCCAGACCGCACAAAGAAAGAAAGGGAGAAAAGGAAGGAACTTCAACTGGAGCTGAAAAGACGCAGAGAGGCTGGTGAACAAGTAACCATACGATACGGCAAAGTTGTCAAGTCCGTACCGGTCCCTCAGAATTTTCGGTAGACCTTTTATCGCGGAGCGTGTTCCCATCTGTTTCCTTGATAAATGCCCGCTCGCTCTTTCATAAAATGGAATATCTGAAAATTTTCAAAGAAATTAGGAAGTCGACTATCATTTGCGTGACTGAAACTTGGCTGGATCCTTCTATATCATCCTCCCTAATTTCTTTACCTGATTATGTGTGCGTCCGTACCGACCGTCTACACCGCAAAGGTGGAGGCATAGCTATTTTTGTACATAAATCAGTTGACTTTGAAGTTATCACTCCTGCTAAAGATTTTCCTGATTTTCAGTATTGTGTGATTACTATACGTCCTTTCAATTTACTTTTGATCTGTATGTATGTACCCCCGAATTTTAAAGCGAACCAATTGAAGTCGATTATTGACATTATCACTACCCTTGTCGATTCATTCTTGATTTCCAACCCGCACTACCATGTTCTTATTTGTGGTGACCTAAATTCACTCAATATTGTAGATCTATGTAGTGACTTGTGTCTCTCTGACTTGATCTGTGAACCTACACGCGGGAATAAAACTCTTGATCATATTTTGGTTTCACTTGAATTGTCTCATATTTACAATAAAAATGCCGTTGTGTTTGACGCTCCACTGGGGAACTCCGATCATACTGTTGTCACCGCTGTACCGGTACCTAAAAAACAATTCCACTCCCCTATTGATGTTAATTACCATTTTCTGTATGATTTCCGACAATCGAATTTACGAGCTGTATTCAGTGCTCTTTCTCTGATAAGATGGTCTTCGGTGCTAGAATTTGATAACGTCGACGATCAATGGGAATGGTTCCACTCAGTTCTTTTACATGTTCTCCGTCAAACACTCCCACACCGTGTAGTTCTCTTAAAAAGTACAGACAAAGAATGGATGTCACCGCTTGTCAAGAGTTTAATCAATGATCGCTGGACGGCATATCGTTCTCGGAATTGGAAATTATTTAACTACTTGAAGGCAAAGTGCAAAGATGAAATTTTCAAAGCGAAATCGAATTGGGCCTCCAAAATGAAAAACTCAACAAATGGGCTATGGCAGTTGATCAAGCAAGAGACTGCACCATCGCAAGGAAATGCTATTTATAAGTTAGTGAAGCAGTGTGGCTGCAAGGAAAATCTTATGAACATCATTTGTAGAGATATCGGCGACAGCTGTCAGAACGATCGTTTGGTCAACGATAAACAATGTCTTGAAGCTAACAACTGGTCTCCACAAGTGGAAGAATACGAGGTCTACAATCTTCTGTCCAACTTGTCAACGAAGAAAGGTTCTGGCTCAGATGACATACCAACAAGAATTTATAGAGATGGCTGTTATTCTGTCGGAGCCTCTTACAGTGATATTTAATTATTCACTGAGGTCAAAAGTTGTGCCACGGAAATGGAAGGAAGGACTGCTAATTCCTATTCCGAAGTCCTGTCCACCGGATGTCAAGAAACTTCGTTACATCACAATTTCTCCAGTTCCTATGAAGCTCCTCGAGAGAATTGTATTGAAGTCGGCACAGTGATTCTTCCATTCAACATATGGTCTACACCAACATGGGTTTCGCCATTCGCACTCGACAACCACAGCAGTCATTGATGTTGTTGAAAACATGAGTACAATCAACGATGATAAATCAAATTTTGGATGTGCTTTGCTGAGCTTTGACCTATCTCCAGCCTTCGACAATGTGGATCACGGACTACTTCTCCAGAAACTTAGGAACAAACAATTCCCTGAAGGGCTTCTCCTTTGGCTCCAGAGTTTCCTTGAGAATCGTACCGGAATTGTTAAGTTAGGGACTGATTTATCAAGACCAATTTCCTTAAATTTGGGAGTCCCTCAAGGATCCGTATTGGCACCAATCCTTTTTTGTGCCTTCGTAGAGGATTTGGTATCTCCAACAATTGGAGTGTCCAGCGTCAAATATGCTGATGATCTAAACATCATCGTCCCTCTTATCTCTGGTGATGTATATGACATAAGAGTTTCAGTCATCAACGAAATCGACTTCGTGTCCGAATGGTGTGCCAACAACCGATTGACATTGAATATCCAAAAGTCCAAATTAATGTTACTCACGAAATCGGAAATAAGTGAATCTACTACAATGCCTCTTCCAAGGCTTCGCGAAATGAATGCACTCGGTGTTATGCTCGATGACCGCCTGAGTTGGAAGGCTCATACAAGGTATGTTATCACCAAGGCAAACCAGCGCTTCCACATCCTTCGTCGTCTGAGATCTTTATTATCGGACTCGGATCTACACAAAGTCTATGTTTCGTTGATCCGCTCACTTTTTGAATATGCTGATCCAGCGTTTGTTGGCATGAATAAGGCTCTCTCAAAGCAGCTTCAGCGTGTCGACAACAGAGCCCATCGAATGATTTACAGGGCGTACTATGGCAGCGGGAACACACCAAAATGCGCTTGTCTCAAGAACGAGATCCAAACGAGGAGATTAGTCCAAAGCAAGAAACTGTTTCACCGTATTGCTGGACATACTGAGCACTGCCTAAAGGTTTACATACCGAAACGTCTACGTAGCCAGTATTCTGTGACATTGTGTCGTACATATAAAAAGAAAAACACATTTTTCCCATTTGTAACAGCTTTAATCAACTCTGATTTGTGTATGCGTTCTCAACAGTTTTAATTGATGTATTTGTAAAGGTATATTTTTGTCACTTCTTGTATGCATCACTCGATACCATATTTCATGAATGTCATGATTTTCATTTTTTCCTTCAAATATACGCTCATTATTACTATTATTATTTTCTGTTGTATTTCTGTTGTATTTGTTTTTGATGTTGACTGATTCCGTTATTTGACGTTCCATTGCGTTATTATGATGTACACTTGTTATATTCATTGAAAATTATGTACAATAAAGTCCGGTTATCACTCCCTTTAGTTTTTGCCGATAAGTAAAATTGAATAAAAACAACGTGTGTTTTCTACTCGGACGTTTCGGGTCCCGACCCTTTATCAACGAGTTTTGGCATCAACTGCAGTTACAAGTGGTTTTATATACTTCAGACATCTATGCGGTGTGACCATTTAACACCATTCAGACAGCTTATCACATCGATTCAACACCGGTCTTCTACGCTTAATCCAACGAGCTTCTAACAACGCAATATCAAGCGGTCTCTTCACGCATTCAAGAATATTGACATCAAAATCTTCAATATCATCACACTCACATTCACGAACATGGACGCTCAGCGCACTCCTATCATCCTTATGCCTAATGCTGCGGTTGTGCTCTAAGTATCGAGCTCTAAAGTTCCTACAAGTCTTGCCTATATAATTACCATCACACTTTTTACAAACGAATTCATAGACAACATTGCTCACACTGCAATCAAATTCCATCGGCAAACTGGCACACACATCACAATTTTCGTGCTTGTTCCTATTTTTCTTTATCTGAAAAATATCTTTTAATTTTTTACTACTATTATTTACTACATTTATATCAAGGTCATATTTTTGAACTAGACTGTTTATTTTTCTATTTAGACTATCACTAACGAAAGGCATCTGTAGATTACAAACTCGCTTTTTATCATGATTGCGCTTTTTTCTTCTATTTTTGCGACTGCAGTTCAAATCTTTATCACTGTAGTCATTTCCTTTTAATTTTTTCTTTACTTTGTCTGTTGCTTCTATCTGGTCAGATGCTAAATTGCATCTCTCGTTTGCAGTGCTGATTGAATTTATCACAAAATTCGTTTTAATGTGGTTTGGCACCCAGCTATTTTTATTTAAGCAATTATCTGAACTAATTTCTTTAGTATAATGCTTGTAATTTGTGACATTATTTTCTAAATAAAACTTTCTTAGAGAATGTGGAATTAGAATTAGATAAAACTTACATATAAATTACGTTGGCAAAACTGTTTCGTAGACAATGCTACTGATAAGAGCTTAATAATTCCATTTGATCGAAATACTGTGCGCTTTCCTAAACATCTGGATAGAGAAGCCGAAAATAAGCTAAACGCTTTTAAATATGAAGTTATGAACGAAGTTAAGAAGGAAGTAGAATTCACAAAAAAGTCTAAACCGTATCGTGATGTTCAATATCAAATAAAGGAAACTAAAAAGTTCCTTAATAATGAAAGCTTGGTGGTTGTACCAACTGACAAGAGTAAGCGTTTATGCGTGACCGATAAAGATCGTTTTATAGATAGTACGAGTAAATTGCTAAAAGAAGAAAAAGTATACAAGCCTCGTAAAATGTCGAAATGTCTGCAGATAGAACAACATGCTAATAGAATAGTTCGGTCCTGTTTTAAAAATACTTTGTGTAAAAGTGATTTGGAGCGACTGTTGGTCTCGGTAGCCAAACCTGCAGCATTTAGCACGTTTATTAAAGACCACAAGCCCCAATCGAATGGAGCCTACCCTATGAGACCTATTGCCTCTGTGAGGAATACACCAACTGAGAAAATAGACTGGATATGTAGCAGAATTCTTAATCAATTACTAGAATTTGTTAATGCACATTTAAATAGTTCTAAGGAATTAATTAATAGTATCAAGAATCTAAGTGATCTGAATAACTCGGAACTCTTTATTTCCCTGGATGTCATTTCCCTCTATCCTAGTATTCCCCTAGAACTAGCACTGGAAGTAGTCAATAACTTTGCTCGTAAACATTGGTCCCAAATTGATAATCTCGGATTATCCCCTGATAATTTTGAAAAATGTCTAAAATTTATAACTTACAATTATGAAATTTCTTTTGATAATAAAGTCTATTTGCAAGTTAGTGGAGTTCCTATGGGGACTCATTACGCTCCTCCTTTCGCTGTAATTTTTATGGATTATTTAGAGAATACGGCGCTAACAGCCTTACGGAATAATAACATTAGGCCTCAGTTTTATAGACGATATATCGATGATATCGTGATGGGCCCATTTCCGAACGAAGCAAAAATATTCGATGAAATTATTAAGGACTTCAACTCGGTGACCGAATCTATAAATTTCACTTTAGAAGTACGAAATAAATCATTGAACTTTTTAGATGTAACCATTTGGATTGAAAATAATGTCATAAATTACAAGCATTATACTAAAGAAATTAGTTCAGATAATTGCTTAAATAAAAATAGCTGGGTGCCAAACCACATTAAAACGAATTTTGTGATAAATTCAATCAGCACTGCAAACGAGAGATGCAATTTAGCATCTGACCAGATAGAAGCAACAGACAAAGTAAAGAAAAAATTAAAAGGAAATGACTACAGTGATAAAGATTTGAACTGCAGTCGCAAAAATAGAAGAAAAAAGCGCAATCATGATAAAAAGCGAGTTTGTAATCTACAGATGCCTTTCGTTAGTGATAGTCTAAATAGAAAAATAAACAGTCTAGTTCAAAAATATGACCTTGATATAAATGTAGTAAATAATAGTAGTAAAAAATTAAAAGATATTTTTCAGATAAAGAAAAATAGGAACAAGCACGAAAATTGTGATGTGTGTGCCAGTTTGCCGATGGAATTTGATTGCAGTGTGAGCAATGTTGTCTATGAATTCGTTTGTAAAAAGTGTGATGGTAATTATATAGGCAAGACTTGTAGGAACTTTAGAGCTCGATACTTAGAGCACAACCGCAGCATTAGGCATAAGGATGATAGGAGTGCGCTGAGCGTCCATGTTCGTGAATGTGAGTGTGATGATATTGAAGATTTTGATGTCAATATTCTTGAATGCGTGAAGAGACCGCTTGATATTGCGTTGTTAGAAGCTCGTTGGATTAAGCGTAGAAGACCGGTGTTGAATCGATGTGATAAGCTGTCTGAATGGTGTTAAATGGTCACACCGCATAGATGTCTGAAGTATATAAAACCACTTGTAACTGCAGTTGATGCCAAAACTCGTTGATAAAGGGTCGGGACCCGAAACGTCCGAGTAGAAAACACACGTTGTTTTTATTCAATTTTACTTATCGGCAAAAACTAAAGGGAGTGATAACCGGACTTTATTGTACATAATGAAGAACCTCCCGTTTACAGCCATTACTTACGTTTCATTGAAAATTCTTGTTCTATGTTGTCATGATGTTCTTTGCAATGTCTCCATAAACTTGATGTATCCTTCTTTTCCCTCAATTGCTTTATATGTTCTTTTCCTCTGATTTTCGCATTTCTTGTTGTTTCTCCGATATAGACCCTTTGCATCCTTCACATTCAATTTCGCAGGTTATTCCCTGTACATCACATTGTCTTTGCCATTACTTTTGCATACCAGACATTCGTCTGTGCACTTCTTCTTCTCAAACGGATTTGATCTTTGTAGCTTTGATTTTATGGTATCTTTTGCTGTTTCTAAAACTTTGATCTTGAATCTGCTTTTCTTTATTTCTCTTTCCAACTCTTTCTTCAATGTCGAATTTGGGGTTGATTGAATGAATAACACCCTTTCGTAATTATCTTTCTTGTACCAAGTTTTCTTTTTCATTTGTTTCACTCTTCTTCTCTCAGTTTGTTGCCATTCTCTTGGTGTACATTGGTCTGATTTTGTTTCTGTCATCTTCTTTTATTTTGTTGTAAGCATTTAATGCTGACTTTGTAATTTGCGTTCCAAATTTTTGACCATAACCAGAATATTGCATTCGCTTATTCATTTCTGTTAAATGTTTGACTGTTTGATTCTATGGTAAGTGTTGACTACAGTTGAACAAAATTCTCAGCATCTGTTGTGTGAGAATAGTTCTTTTTGTACTCCATGATAGCGACGTTCTTGCGTGAATAACCATTTTTGAAGCTATGTTCTTCATATAAAATTCATGTAACATCTTCTTTACTTTACTGTTCTCATCTGTTGTTATACATACTTTCAAATCTAAAATTGGTAATTTTTTATCAGTGTGTTTGGAAGGGAAATCAATTTCTAATTGAATGGATTGATGAATCTCATTTCCAATTTCTTGTACCATTTTCATAATATTTTTGTCATTTTCTATTTCTTCAATATCGTCTTGCTGCTGATTGATGATACAACGTTGATATTGTCCTACGAGAATGAAGTAATAAATCAGCGGATCGGAGAAACAGCAAGAAATGCGAAAATCAGAGGAAAAGAACATATAAAGCAATTGAGGGAAAAGAAGGATACATCAAGTTTATGGAGACATTGCAAAGAACATCATGACAACATAGAACAAGAATTTTCAATGAATATAACAAGTGTACATCATAATAACGCAATGGAACGTCAAATAACGGAATCAGTCAACATCAAAAACAAATACAACATAAATATAACAGAAAAGGATCGTCATCAACAACAAAACAGAGTGGAACCAGCCAAAAAAACCAACAGTAACTATACAGAAGAACTAGAGATATAGAATGAACTATGAGACTAATGAATACTGAACTATGCTACACGTGGATATTTGCTGGATATAGATAATAACATTGATAGTTAGTAATTTTTGTAGAGATTTCAAATGATTTAGCATTTGATTTCCAAAAATGTTTGCTTAGGATTTCCTTCTATTTCAATTGATAAGGCCAGACCGGCGAAATATATTTTGATACATTCTATTAATTAATTTTTGTGCGTAGAAAGACTAAACCCTGAAAAGCAATATTATTTCATTAATTTCAAAGAAAAAAATAAAAATTGTCTCGAATAGAATAACGTTAGAATAAAAAATGGCTCCGTTGGGTGCAGTTTCGCTAACTTCACACACGTACATGAATATGTTGCAATATTACCGCTTTTAACTGCATTGTTGTGAAAAATGAAGCACATACTCGTGATCAGCGCAACAAACTGATTTACTGTGCCTATCAGTGAAACTAAGAAGTTGATTCGGCTGACTTCACAACGCAACCACTTTTATATGTAAACTTGAATTTTTCAAATACGACTGCCAATTTGTGGAATCTGAGCCCAGATTTGTCATCACGAGACTGATTTTGATAAAGTAGAAGTTGTTTCGAATAGAATCTCGCTGTAATAAATCAGAGCCCAGCTAGGTGGCTCCGCCAACTTCACCCACGTGTAATTTCTCTAATAGTTTCAACTGCGCTAATTATTTTGCATTTAAACGGTTACGGATTATCACTGGAAATAGAGGGTGCTGATTATTGTAGATATATGATCTATTTATGTAATATATGATATGCAGTATATGACATGCCCCACGGCGGTAATTAGAGAAACTGCAGTATTCCTGGAATCTGTTGCACAACCTTTTTATTTTATCTGACTTGAACTGTGATCTATCAAAGCTATTAATAAGTCATTCGAATGTTGAACATTTCGGGTGTCCTTCATTAAAGTAAAGAATCATATGCAAGTGTGAAGTATATTCAATGCTGTAATATGCTATTATATATTTGCATGCTGTAATGTTGTCTTTCATGATATTAATTGACTTGTATACAAGTTATGTCACATATATTTATTATGTTACACCTTAGCATAACATAGAACTATAATATAATCACAATTCTTTGTCTATGCAGCAAAATTCGGTAAGTCTAAATATAGTTGCATGCGGTGATATAGTATATATTTTCTAATTATGAAGTAGTTGCTTTTTAGTTTTATTTCTGACAGTTTGAAGTGTCCGACTAGGCACTTGCTTGTCGTAAATTTTGATTGAAGTCGACTAAAAATGAATTTGATTTGTCTCGTGTCATTTTTGGTAACTTTTTAAACTGTAGAAGTTTTTATCATTTCCCCATTTTTCATAATTCGCACAAAAATTACGTATGATAGATGCAATTATTGCAACTTGGATGAAGATCGCATAAAGCAATTATGACAAAGACTGTATAATCAAGGATGGTGAATATTTAGTTATTTTGATTCGACAGGTAGCATGCTTGAAATTCAAACCGCTACACGTTTCCCTGATGACGAGATGTATGCTGCAGGAGTTCACAGACTGTAGTGCCATGACTAGGCTTCTTCTTCTTCTTCAAGCACCTTCCTTGGTGGAGCTCCTGACAGATAACTGTCTTCAGACTCTTCGGTCCACATGACTAGGCTACTTCTCAGCAATCATTCAAGTCAGATTTATTTATTAATGACGAAGTATGATCTGTAGAGTTAGTATTATCTGTGCATAAAACAATTGGCTTGGTTGCTTTGCTTCATTTTATTCTGATGTACACATGCGTTTTCTGTTGTTGCTACATTCTATACTTTTGTGTCCGCAGAGAAGACGGGCGACATCATAATAGATGATTACAGTGACATAAATGATTCCAATGACATATATGATTACAATGACATATATGATTACAATGACTATCGTTCGCACTGTGTGAATCGTGAATATTTGAGTTTAGATTTTTCTGTTGCGTCTTGTACTGGTTGTTTTGACATGCTGTAGACTCCAGTAACAGCTTAACATGAAAAGTTTTAATCAGACTGCTGTGACGTTTATCAGATAAACATCATAAATTCTTGCTTACATTAAATAATGGCATAATTTTGCAATGATCTCTTTACTTTTGGTATTGGTGTACTCTACCACAATTGTTGAATAATGTGTTGAGCCATTATACTTGATTCAAAAGAAATATACATGTCCATTAGAGGTGTGTGTCAGATAGGATTGGGGTACTCAATCCGATCCGACGGTTTGAAAACAATCCGATCGGAAACGTAAGGTTGACTAATGCGATCCGAAACTCGTATTGTACGACTAATCCGACTAGTCCGAACCGAATGAATATAAGTCTTGTAAATCGGTCAATCCTATAATATTGCGTTTGATTGATGGTCCAAATTAGAGATTTACCTGAATAAATATCAATAAACAAGATGACAATATGTAGGCTAATTATTAGGAAATGGCTTTCTTAAAGTAGGCCTATACGTGTATAGTATAGACACTTTCATAAGACACATTTTACTTTATTATTTATGTATTTTACTTACATATTTTACATATTATACTTACATTTACTTTATTACAAGCTACACTGTCTATGAAGCTATTTTTATAACAATTCATCATTTGACACAAATCATAAAATGTAAATAGATCTGCAGGCCTGATAGTTCGAATTTTTTATGTTAGCTGTTCTTTATTATTGTATCGTCATAATCAAAAATCGCCAGTAATCAAATACCGCACAAGCCTTTTAGCAGCAGCTCCTTAGCGCTCTAGCTCTAACCGGCATGGCCTGTTGGCCTATGAACGTGCGCTTACGAACTTCAGGTCAATGTAGCATTATTGTATGCTGCCTAGCGTTATATAGGCCTAAAAGTAGAAATAGAAATAAATATATTTGAACAACAAACATAAAATACATCATTCATTGTAATTACATAATTATACAGTGTACTGATAATTTTGGATAGATTCTTGATTATTTCCGATGTATTTGTAGATCGGGAGACCGAAGCACCACTACGTGGTATGAGAAGGTCCCCTAAGAAAGCAAAATCGAATATGGATGTCTGATTTGGTTACTCAGGTAATCTGATTAACCAAAGACTTGGGACTATCCACTCTTAGAGCAACCTACACAATATGTTTGATATGTATTTCATTTCAAGTACGTAAACTTGCATCAGGCATATGTAGGTTTATTGTAGCTGTACGCATAGTACATGTAAGCCACCTGTGCACTACAATTGAGCCGGCACTCTTATTTTTTTAATGATCATTCTTAAAAATATAGCATCGGGAAAATGCGAGTGCCGGACTAAACTTAGAGCGAGACGTAAGTATCGGCCTACTAACTCGAGTCTACTAGCAACGCTCATGTGACTGATACATCGCTTCCTTCATTCTAAAGAATGCAATCAACTCGAACAACGCAAATCACGTGATCGACCAACTTTGATGTGACACAGGTATCCAATTTTGTCCACCCCAGGTGGGAGTCAGAAATACAGCATGTTGATAAAAAATTCTAACATCAATCAAAAATGCATAATTTCGTATTAAGTCGAATTTTCGGAAAATTGATATTTGATCCGACACCTTGATCCCTCGGTACGAATCCGATCCGAATACGAAATGGATCTGAGCAACTCTGACGGAATCCGATCCGAAGTCGTATTCGAATCGGATTTCCACACCTTAAATGTACATAGAAAGACTGGAAAGCGACGTAGCTACGGCGTTGCCACTGGTAGTCGGCTTCGCGCAGCTAAACGCGCTTGAAGACTTTAAATCTTGACCAAAGTCAGTACGGCTAAACACCCTCAATGAAAGTATTAAAAGTACAGTGAAAGAATTATTCACTTCTTACCCACTGTACCTTATTTAAATTCCTCCATAGTATTTTGTAAGCTTCTCTACTTAATGATAGTTGCTGGTCACATGCAGATCGCTGCGAAATGTGCGATCATGGCGAGACAATGTAACAGGTGGAGATCGACGCTGCACGTTTCCATGATCCCTGACACTTAGCAATGAGGGTGGGAATAGGCAAGGCAAGTTCGTGGTTGGTATGCATGTGCGGCTGTGTAGTACGTATCCGATTGCATTTCTAGTACGAAATTATTTATTGCATATCTAAAAGATGAGCCAGGTGATGATTGATCGAGAACGTCCGTTTTTATGAAATGAATCCGTTCTCTATCACTATGCGATGTACTTTTCGTAGGGTCTGGGTAAGGGAGCATTATTGTTGCAATTTTACCAGTAACCGGTCAAAGTGATCATTAATGTATTTATTTACATTGAGCAGAAGAATTTTGATTCTGTTCATGGATTCAATCAGGCATTTTTGAAGAAACAAAATTTGTGAATTATCACCGAATGCACTCTAATATATTTCAATAATAAGGTTTTACATCATATTAGTTTTACCTGTCATCTGCTAGATCGACATAGGCTATACCTGAAATAATTTTGGAACAAAAAGCACTTGCAATAACGATACACTTGAAATTTGAGACTGACGAACTACATTTATCTTCGCGATATGTGGTGTGCTAGACCCTGTTCCGCATATTATTTAGATTTGACAGTTAAACTATGTGATTTTTATGCCATCTACGTTTTCATCTGTTTCTAAATATATATTCATATGTATGCATAGCACCCTATATGGGTATGCGGCCTGTGCTGGTGGTGTCTCGATGTGCGGTGGCAACACTGCATAGCTAATATACAATGTGCGATGCTCAGTTCCGGGTCTTAAGTGGTTATTCAGATTTCTGTATGTTTGAAGATCGCTATGTAAGTTCTGTATCAATTAGTGGATGAGTCATAACTTGATCGAAATTTTTAAATGCGCACATAATGTTGAAATGCGAGAGAGTCAATTTAGTATGAGAAGCATAATTCTGCTTTATCTTGCTAAGAAACTTTATTGTAGAGTATTATTGTTAATAAAGTTTCATATAATGCAATTCATGTAGCCAAGGTGAATGTTTGTCTGCACATTGATCTTTGCTAACAATAATTGCTGTATCATGATTTAACATTGAAAATCATTTGACTTCTGTTTCCAGCATGGTTGGGAACCTCACGAAAAATCGCCGTGGTTATATTTAGCAGATGAAGTTTGGCTTCGTATTTTCAAATTCCTCTCTCCTAAAGATTTGTCAAATTGTTCCGCGACATGCAAGCGTCTTCACAGAGTTGCAAATGACAGCAGCCTGTGGCGATCTCCGGTCGTGAAAAGAAAGCATGAAATAACAGAGGATGAATTGCTGACGATTGGTTCCCGACGGCCTGTATCATTGAAACTAAAGCAATGCAAAGGACAGAACATCAGTCTGCAAGTATGTGCCTGTGTAACATCGCTATGAGTTCCCAAGTTTTAACATCGATTCACTATTCTTCAAAATTAATGTGCATCTAAAAAAATCATCAATTCAATCAACATGCATAACAAGGATATCGGTTGGTATTTTCTTGAAAAAATGAAATCCTGTTTGAATTCCTTCTTTTCTTCGTGTAAAGAATCTTGCTTCAGCAGGCATGAAAAATACTGAATACATGGCATTTTGCCTTGTATACTAAATTGCGACTTTATAATGAATAAAACTTCTATTGACACCCGACGTGTCGTCCTGTCGACTTGTTCACGGGAGATAAGTAATGGACAAAAGACCGTTCCAGGTCACCATAAAATCAAAAAAAATAGTACTTTTAAAAACGACATAAATTCATGAATTTAGTCCCTTTTTCAGGTTTTTAAGACCTAAATACATGAATTTAGACTGTTCCAGGACACCATAAAATTAAAAAATGGTACTTTTAAAAACGACATAAATTCATGAATTTAGTCCCTTTTTCAGGTTTTTAAGACCTAAATTCATGAATTTGGTTCATTCAAAAAGTACCATTTTTTTCAAAAATGGTACTTTTAAAAACAACATAAATCGGAGCGAAGCTCCTCTGGCTTTAGCGCTTAAGCCGATTCATGAATTTAGTCCCTTTTTCAGGTTATGAAGACCTAAATTCATAAATCGGCTAAAGCGCTAAAGCCAGAGGAGCTTCGCTCCGATTTGGGTGTTTTTAAAAATACCCAATTTTTCAAATTTTTCAAAATCTCAAATTTGTGATTATGACATTTTTCATTGCTTAAATCATGACCGTTCCAGGACACTGAAAATCATAAAAGTTAAGAATCTCAAATTTGTGAATTACAATCGGGCGAAGCGCGAAGCCCTAGAACCTTCGGTTCGATTTTTACTCCCGCCAAAATCATGACCGTTCTAGGACACTAAAAATTATAAAAGTTAAGAATTTCCAGAGTTATCCATTTTTCAGGTTTTTAAAATATATCATGTGACTAATAATATTTCTTTAAAAAATGGAAGAAACAAAAGTGGAAGGAACTTCAGAAATGGAAGGAACCGCAAGAATATATCCTTCGTTATCTCAATTAAAAATAAGTGAATTAAATATTGAAAAACACAAAGATAGAGTACGTTATATGAAAGATAAGGAATCTCAATTATTATTAAGATTAGAGCATTATAAAAAATTAAGAAAGAGATGGAGTAAAGTTAAGAATGTAACACAAGGAATTGGCATATTCTTAACAATAAGTTTAGGTACGTTAACAATTGTTATATCTTCAGGTGTTTAGTAATTCCAGTAGTTGCTACAGCTTTAACAGGTACGGGTGTTTTTGCAACTTCACTTGCTACAATGTTAGATAAATCTTTAATAACTAAGAAACGAAAATCATTAAAAACTAAGCATTTACATATTAAAGAAGTATATGATAAACTACATTACTACTTTCAAAGAGTATGTGATGATAATGTTATTACGTTAGATGAGATTGAAAAATTTGATCAAATAGCTAATGAAGTAAATCAAATATCATTTCAATCACAGACAGAAAAAGTTGATGATAAAAATAAAAAGGATGGTAAAATTTCTAGTGATGGTAAAACTTTTAGTGATGATAAAATTTTTTTAGAAGAGCTAAAAACTTTATTAGACAAAACTTTATTAAACAAAACTTAATACGAGAAAATTTTAAACGAGAAAATTTTAAACGAAAAGATGTCAAACAACAAAGCAATAAAAAAATAATTTGTTCAGTAAAATGTTTTTGCTGTATACCAATGTTACCACAAAATTCAAATATTATTTTAAAAAAAAAGACAAAATTAAAGCTGATAATAAAAAATAAAATATTAAAACATTATATTTGTATATTTTTATTACTCGGTAAACAATTGTTCGATAACTCTTTCATGAATTTTTTTATCAATATTAATTGTGATAAATCCATAATCTTTTGACCAAGCATTATTACACGATTGTTTAAATTCATCTTTATCTCTTATACATAAATCTCTTAACAAATCACTTAAGTTTCTTGCATTTATTTCAAATAGTATAAATATATTTGCATTCTTTCTAATAACACTTCCGTCTAATGAATACATACTTTGTGTTAAATAAAATACACTACAGTTATTATGTCTACCTCTTGTGAAATAATTTCTCTGAACTGACTGATTTCTGTCATTAACACAATCATCAAAAATTACACAATGTTTCATTGTTTTATCTAGTTTACTAGGATCTTGCATATTACCACTATCATCTATTAATTGTATTTTTATATGCTTATTTTTATTGGATTCAACTAACTGATTATTTTTTGCTGCTTCTTCACACCACAAATTTATTTCTTCTTCATATTCAGATTTTTCGTATTCTTCGAATAGAGAAGCAATTGCTGTTTTTGTAAGATTATTTTCAAATCCATATTTTAAAAATTGATAGACGGGTTGTTCTGCCGTTGTTGTATAAATTATAAGATTGTTATAATCCAAAAAATTTGGAGTCGTTAAAATTTTAAATAATAGATATGTTTTTCCACATCCTGATCTTCCACAAATAACTGACAAAACTTTATTAGATAAATTTGGATGATGATTAAATTTAAGTTTTTTTTTATTTAAAGTCATTTCATTCATTTTTAAAGTAATAAATTCATCCATTATTGAATTAGTGTTTTTAAAGAAGAAGAAGAAAATTAAACTTCTCTAGCTTCGCGTGGGAGTTTATACCTCTCGAACCAAAAGATCTATCATAATCTCTTCACCTCCAAAATTTATTTCTCGTCCTTTTTCATCAGTGATTCTAATGCCAATGTTGTTAATAGTTTTTCTTGTAATAGGAAAATATATTAATGTTTGTGGAATTACATTTAATCTATAACCAATGGGTACAGTAAAAGCTGGAAAACTGAATATTAAATTTGATAATTTACCATTTATATATCCTCCTTCAATAATGTCACAATGTACAACAATTGAATTTATTTCAGTTATTTTTGGAATCTTCTCACCTAAATGATAACCTTGACTATAGGTTTGTTTATTAAATCCTAATAGCTTTGACAATGATCTATCATGATTAAAATCAACTTGATGATTTTCGTCTAAAGTAAGAGAAAATTTATTAACTGCCGGTTCAACTGCAAAATGTAATTGTTTCTTATCTTTAAATGGTATACCTAAATGTCTCTTAATTTCATTTGATATTGTTTCAACTTCGTAAGAACCAGGAAGAAAAGTTAGTATTTTCCATGTTTTACCTTTATCAGTAGAATATCTAAATTGATCATTCACATCTTTGATAACGTTTTTGAATAGTGTTAAATGTGGAGAAACTAGTCAATGCAATTTGATAATTTTTATTTTGTTCTAAATGTAGAATGGGTTCTAAATTACAAGTGTGTGATGAAGTAGTTGTTATAATTTTTAACGTCGTACTAAATTTTGATGAACCCAAAATCTCTGTTAGATTTTCTAAATGATTATTAATTTTGTCTAAATCTGCTGAACACATTTTTAAACTAAAAAATTAAATAAATATTTTTTTATGAAATATTTTTTTATAAAAAATTAGAAACAACATATTTCAGCTACGGGCGAAGCCCTAGAGGACATCAGAGATGTCCGGTTCGGGCGAAGCCCTGGAGGACATCAGAGATGTCCGGTTATACTTTTATAATCCTCTTCATTTAGAATCTTTTTTTCTAACAGTCTTTTCAATATAGCATGAATTTCATTAAAACTAGAATTATGTCCTTCTTTTATTGCCGATATTAAAATATTTAATCTATTTAGTAATTCTTGTGGATCATCTGGTAAAAATATGGTTGTTTCTGTTTTCTGTTTTTTTGTTTTCTGTTTTTCAGATAAACCTTTCCCTACTTTAACTCCCGTTGATAATAAATTTTCTAATTGTTTATAACGTCTAAGAGTTTTTACTGTGCCAACTCTATCTAATATAGTTTTATATTTTATTAGATCTTCTACAGCATAATTTTTTAAATCTGCTCCTCTTAAAAGATCAACAAAATTTCTATCTAAACTAATAGGTTTTTTATCTGGCGTAAAAATTAATCCTCGTAAAGGTTGTGGAAATATTTCTTTACCACCAAGATAAAATCTTGCAAATAATTTTTTATCTAAAAGGAAAGTAGAATGTTCGAATAACATAGATTTTGGTAATTTTTTATCTATGTTTACCTCTAATAAACCATAGTCATCTAATAGTGTTTTAAGTTTTTGCAAATTTGGATGATGATTAAATTTAAGTTTTTTTTTATTTAATGGAGGTAGTTCACTCATTTTTTAATAAAAAAATTTATTTTTATTTTTTTTATTTTTTGTTTCTAAAGAAGAAGAAAATTAAACTTCTCTAGCTTCGCGTGGGAGTTTATACCTCTCGAACCAAAAGATCTATCATAATCTCTTCACCTCCAAAATTTATTTCTTGTCCTTTTTCATCAGTGATTCTAATGCCAATGTTGTTAATAGTTTTTCTTGTAATAGGAAAATATATTAATGTTTGTGGAATTACATTTAATCTATAACCAATGGGTACAGTAAAAGCTGGAAAACTGAATATTAAATTTGATAATTTACCATTTATATATCCTCCTTCAATAATGTCACAATGTACAACAATTGAATTTATTTCAGTTATTTTTGGAATCTTCTCACCTAAATGATAACCTTGACTATAGGTTTGTTTATTAAATCCTAATAGCTTTGACAATGATCTATCATGATTAAAATCAACTTGATGATTTTCGTCTAAAGTAAGAGAAAATTTATTAACTGCCGGTTCAACTGCAAAATGTAATTGTTTCTTATCTTTAAATGGTATACCTAAATGTCTCTTAATTTCATTTGATATTGTTTCAACTTCGTAAGAACCAGGAAGAAAAGTTAGTATTTTCCATGTTTTACCTTTATCAGTAGAATATCTAAATTGATCATTCACATCTTTGATAACGTTTTGAATAGTGTTAAATGTGGAGAAACTAGTCAATGCAATTTGATAATTTTTATTTTGTTCTAAATGTAGAATGGGTTCTAAATTACAAGTGTGTGATGAAGTAGTTGTTATAATTTTTAACGTCGTACTAAATTTTGATGAACCCAAAATCTCTGTTAGATTTTCTAAATGATTATTAATTTTGTCTAAATCTGCTGAACACATTTTTAAACTAAAAAATTAAATAAATATTTTTTTATGAAATATTTTTTTATAAAAAATTAGAAACAACATATTTCAGCTACGGGCGAAGCCCTAGAGGACATCAGAGATGTCCGGTTCGGGCGAAGCCCTGGAGGACATCAGAGATGTCCGGTTATACTTTTATAATCCTCTTCATTTAGAATCTTTTTTTCTAACAGTCTTTTCAATATAGCATGAATTTCATTAAAACTAGAATTATGTCCTTCTTTTATTGCCGATATTAAAATATTTAATCTATTTAGTAATTCTTGTGGATCATCTGGTAAAAATATGGTTGTTTCTGTTTTCTGTTTTTTTGTTTTCTGTTTTTCAGATAAACCTTTCCCTACTTTAACTCCCGTTGATAATAAATTTTCTAATTGTTTATAACGTCTAAGGGTTTTTTTTCTGTGCCAACTCTATCTAATATAGTTTTATATTTTATTAGATCTTCTACAGCATAATTTTTTAAATCTGCTCCTCTTAAAAGATCAACAAAATTTCTATCTAAACTAATAGGTTTTTTATCTGGCGTAAAAATTAATCCTCGTAAAGGTTGTGGAAATATTTCTTTACCACCAAGATAAAATCTTGCAAATAATTTTTTATCTAAAAGGAAAGTAGAATGTTCGAATAACATAGATTTTGGTAATTTTTTATCTATGTTTACCTCTAATAAACCATAGTCATCTAATAGTGTTTTAAGTACAGGATCCGCTATATCAACACGTTTTTCATTAAGTTCCTTTTCAAGAGTTTTAAATGGTTCGACATTTTTTTCATAATCAGTTTTTACTTCTTCAGTTATTTTTAATTGATCAAACATATCAGATTGAATACCAGCTTTTGTCATTCTATGTTGAAGATGATTTTCTTTCATAATATTTCTTTGTTTTATTAATTCGTCTAATTGTTTTATTCTTTTAAAATTATCAGCTCTAACTTTATCCATTTTTATATGATAATTTTATATTATTATATTATTTTATAATATTTTATAATATTTTATATTTTTATATTGTTATATTGTTATACTTAGAAAATAGAAATTAGAAAATTAAAAAGGTAAAGTAGTTATTCCATCAGGTAAAATTTTTCTTTTATCATCAAATGGATCTAATGCTAATTTATGTTCTTCTTTTAAATACATTTTATGTTTCTTTGAATTAAGTCTATAATTACATGCTGTTTTTATTTCATTATTAAATAATGCATTTTTATAATCTTGAAATGTTATTTGATTAGCCACTGATGCCTTTGAAATTCCTTTTAATGTTTTATGTGTTTTAACGGGCGAAGCCCTGGAAGACATCTCCGTTGATCCATGAACCGATGTCCTAATATTATTAGTTGTATCATAACAGTAACATTTAGATTTTAAAAATATAGCTTCTGTTATGAAATCTTCATTTCCTTCTAATTCATCTTTTACTTTACATAAATCAGAAGGATGAATAATATCTTTTATTTTATTAATTTCTTTATCTAGTGAAGAACCATATGGTACTGTTAATTCTAAGAAAATAGAATCAGTATCTGTAAAGTGTAATTTATAGTTTTTGTCATAAGCAGGTGCTAAATAATCATATATAAAACTATACATAAATAGTTTAGCTAATTCTAATATAGTGAAACCAATGAAATTAAACTTGTCATGTTTTACAATGCTTCTTCTTAGATGAACACACAAAGTTCATCACTGAATCTAGTAGTTCTTTTATATGTAGGTTTCCTTGTTAAATTTTGAAATCTATCTCTATCATAAACTATTTCAATATTTTGTCTATTACGTACATTTTCTAAAGTCTTACCATAAAATGCATTATTCATTAATTTGAAGAAAACGTTTTCCAAAATCATCTTTATTTCTTTTAGATATTTTGCGTTTTTCAATATTGAACTCTATATAATTTTTTAACCATTTAGATTTTCTATACTCTAGTTTTCGATGTATTTTGGTGAGAATCATACCATGATCTAAATACCAATCTAGCATTCTTCCTTCAACAACATACTTTCCTTTATTGCTTTGTGTTAACATAAGTTTTTTTGTTGGTCTGTATTTTTTCGGAATTATAGATTTTTGATAATCTGAAAAATCTTCTATATTGGGAATTTTGTTTTCTGGACAGAAAGGATAATATTTTGTTTTATCTTTTATATAATCAGGGTATACTAAATCAACTTCATATACATAACCAAAATTATTTTCACCATCATATGTTCTTTGATAAACAAGATTATTACACCATGTCATTTCACCTGTTGGTAATTCTTGTATCATGCAAGAAGAATATAAGCTATTAAAATCATAATATAATAAATAGTTTTCTCTCATGAATTCATCAATTGCTTTTTCACGTTCTACTCCTTCTTGTTTCGTTCGAAAAATTTCTAATATTTTTTCTTTTTCTTCTGGAGATAAAGGTTTCATTATTCCATATTCTTGTGGATTTACTTTCTTATTATAACATTTAACATATCTATTACCTAAAACTGATGAAACACCACCTCTAATTCCAGATTCAAAAAATAATAATTTATCATATGTATTTTCTTTATAATGTTTAAGTTTTACGGACTTTGTCCTAGAGCCATCGGCTTGAACACCAGTATGTTTTAATCCTGCTAGCCATGTTAAACCTGGTGTAGAATAACAATAACATGGATCTATTCCGTAATATTCTAAACACATATCACGAAAGTTTTCAAAAAGATCAGCTAGTATTAATACATCTATCTGTAGATATTTCATTGTATAATCATACATTGTTCTACAATTTAACTCTCTCCAATTCTTTTCAGCTTCTGCATAGTCTTCGTCAGATAATTTTGATTGTTTTAATGTTGATTTAAATTTATTTATTGGAGGAAGTTGTTCTTCTTCCATAATTTTATTCACAGAATTAAAATCACCAGTTATGTACTCATACGGAAATATTCCTTTTAAAGGTTTTAAATTATATTTATTTAATATTTTACATTGTTCAGGTTTCAAAGTTTTTCCCATAACATCTAATGAATAAGGAGTAAAAAATCTAAATGCATCTAAAATTCTAATACAACCTAATTGCATTGAAAAATATTCTTCTTCTTGTTTACATAGTACATTTATTTTTTGTTGTTGTAATTTTTCAGATGAAAATAAATCTTTCATTACTAGATGGAAATCATATTTAGAACCATTATAGAAATATAAAGGAACAAAGTTATATTTAAATTTGTTAGCATTAAGATTACAAGAATTATGTGCTGCACCTCTATATAATCCATTTAGATGATCATGATCTTTTACTTTATCATATATCTACCTCTGTCAGTTTTATATTTATTTGTAAAACCTTTTCCACAGTAATAACAATTTATTTCATCATAAAATTCTTTTCTTTCTTCATCCGTTATGGTATCATGGTATATTTGTTTCAAGCAATTGCGAAAAATAATTTTGTAATTCTTCTACTTTCTTTGTAAACATTTCTGAACTGTCTTCACCATAGTATTGTAAATATTCTGATTTAAATAATTCAGGATAATTTGAATGAATGTACATTCCCCAACATAATGGTTTTTGTTCAAATAAATATTTTTCTTTACTTTGTTCAGTTGAACTTTTTCCAGGCGCACTTTTTTCAGAATTATAATTTTCAGAATCGGGTGAAGCCCTGGAACTTTCCGTTCGATTTTGTGTCATATTAACATTATATGCTTCAAAATCACAATAAATAGTAAAGGGTACTTTATTTTTAAAATACCATTTATTATATTCTAAATAATCATCTTTTGGAAAAGTATTTTGAACTGCTTCGTTTTGTTGACAATTCTCCAAATGTCTATTCATTTCTTCTAAAGTTCTAAAACTTGTCATACATTGAAGACAAGGAAAATTTTTATTATCTGAAGTTTTTGTAAATATAGAAACATCTTTACACAATATAAAATGACCCTGATAATATAATATATTCGCTTGTGCTGGTTGTTTTGACTGTTCTAATTTTTAAAATTCATCTTTATATATTTCAT
>CAJQUW010016646.1:0-97500 GCA_907163375.1 Prostheceraeus crozeri
AGTTAATGTCAACTTAGAGGAATATAACACTTACCGACACTCCTGAATCATGTGAGCGGCTATTGTAAAGTCATCATAAATGTTCTAGAAATGAGCTTAAACATGCATTGTAGTTTAACAGAAGTTGAACCATCGACAACTCTTGCCGATACTACAGAACTCCCATACAGCAGGTCAAGATGACGCAACTTTCTAACATCTTTGCATTATGTTATCGAATTCTACTCAAAATTGATTTGAAAGTATTAAATTTTCTTTATCTGAAATTACCAATGAATTAATCAAAATATTGGGAAATTAGATAATTATTTTCCATTGAATGATTCATTCTCCTGTTCAATACTACTGAATATATCGTGTATAATTTCATAACATTTCCAATTGAGCAGCATGCCAGTATTATCTCACCTGATGAAGCTGTGGCCATTTTGTTATTCAGGAAAAGGAAATTACCTGAAAGACAACATGATTCTATTGTTATCATCATATTCTACTCAGTCTACTCAGTCAGATCTGCGCCCTCATCCATTTGTCCAAAAACATGTCATCATTTATAATTTCATGCATCTCTTTTGAGACATTGTTGGGTTTTCCGACTGTAAATTCACATTTATACAGTGTAGCATTGGAGATCCCTTGAAACTCCAAACACTAATATTACACAGCACGTTGATTGGTTTAGTTAAATGAATAGGACGCCTTATGTTTTTCTTAGGGTCGTCCAATGTCGCCTTCGCTCGAGATCAGTGAGGAAATTATGTGTGAATAGCAAGGTATTATACATAAGTATTCTACTGCAGTGAGCGTTCATTTGAAGGAAATCTTGATCGTTTAGTAAATATGTTGAATATTCCATTAAAGTGTTTAATAAAGAAAACTAGCAGTTTGCTACGAATTTCACGAAATTAGTACTTTATGAAAACATTGGAAATAGTTAGGAAATCGAGAATAGACACGATTCCTTTTGTGCACCTCCCTGTGAAACATGACCCACTTCTCCGACGCCAAAGTGTCTCATGACTTGTATTTCATACTGCAATTATTTTGCCAATCATCCGTCAAAAATGGAATTTACAAAATGATGATTCTACATTTGGTACAAGATGAAAATCATATTAGCAGTGAAAAATGGCAGTTGACGTTGTATTTCTGTTGTTTTACTGGTTTTTGTAGCAGAATTTTAAGTGTCGATCCTCTCTGATGTTATCGGAGTTTTTCAAATTACATTCCGAGTTTGTCCAGATTGTTTCATAAAAATGGATCACCCTTAAACATCGCCTTAACTTCAACTTTGTCTAACTCCGCCAAACTTGAACGAATTTCTCTGAAATTTGGAAGATATGTCAGTTGTGCTTACTAATATCATTGTTGGAAATTTCAAGCATGAATATTGGGTTGTTTTCCTGTTATAGATAAAAAAGTAGTAGATAATTTGATCTTTATTTAGCAATGTTACACAAAATCATACCTCACTCTTATAAAATTACATTTTTTCCTTTGTTATGTAATATGTTGTTCTACAAGCCAAAAGCTATCAAGCAAAACAAAAATAAAGAAAATCGGTCAATCAGAGTCAGTATAGCACCATTATTCATCAACAGTAATGTAACTGCTACCTGTGATTAACTGGACTTCATGTTCCATAGCTTCCTGACTTCGTTGCAGTGGTGTTGGCAGCACTCCTGATTGCTTTCAGCTGGAAATCTATCTCTCACCGGTTGAAAACAATACAAAGCACAAATGAACAATAACGAGATCGCATTCACAAATGGCAGTGTCAGCCTTGCTAGAACTAGGGTTTTCTTTGCGAATTACAAGCAAGCGACTAAATGTCCCTTACACAAATATGCATCGATGGCATAATGATGATTTTCGATTCTGTCTTAAAGAGGGCTCTGGCCGTTCACGCAAAACATCCAAACGTAGAGACCGCCTAATTTTGAGATTTGTAAAAGTTGATCCAAGTCTCTCGTTAACTGAGATGGCTGCACTAGACTCGTCTATTTCTAAGTCCACTATTCGTAGAAAACTTATTGAGTCGAATTTCAAGAGCTGTAAGAGGCCCTCTCAGATCGAATTATCAGATCAGCATACAAAAAGGCGTCTAAGATGGGCAATGAGTCTCATTGTCACTGGCGAAATCAATGGGATCGGGTTGTCTGGTCTGATGAGGCATCAGTCCGTCTGAAGGATAGTGATGGTCGATTGAGATTATGGATAAAATCTGACCAGGAAATTCTGAGACATTTACATCGTCCCCGGGTACAAGGTGGTGCGACTCTACTGATTTGGGCTGGCATTTGGACCAATGGCCGCTCTGAACTTCACATACAGCAAGGAACCATTAATTCTGAACGCTATGTGAATGTTTTACGAATGAACATTGGCCAAATGACAGATCAACTTGGTGATCCATCGACTTGGTTATTTATGGATGATGATGCTACGTGTCACAGGAGTAGTAGAGTCAACTTATGCAAGTCTCAATTAGGGCTTAGGACATTATCTTGGCCAGCTCGTTCTCCTGATCTGAATCCCATAGAAAATGTATGGAGTATTCTAAAACGTAACGTTCGTCGTTCAATGCTACCTACAGATGGCGTATCACAACTTACGTTACTGTTAAAAAGAGAGTGGAGAAAGTTAGATCAGTCAAAAATCAACGATATCATCGAATCAATGCCTAGACGAATTGGTAATGTCATTGACAATAAGGGTAGGGCCACAGAATATTAGCTTCTTAAGAACCGTTGCTGTATCAAGCGTACAATTATAATAAGGACATTTAATTTTATTAGGGACATGAACTTACATGAAAAATGCTTTCTGTATCATACTTATGTTTTATTTAGTCAAATTTTAGGATGATCCACTTTTTATGAAACGGACTGTATTTGTATAGATTCAGTTTCAATCTATGAATTTATTTAGTAATGAGCTACTAGGCTATTTACTTACGTGAAAATCTTTCCAAGACAAGTTCCAAGACGAAAATGAGAATCCTTTTCATTTCAGTTTCTATTTCATCAGTTTTGACAGCCAATGATAACATTCACGCATGACGATGTCATTGTCTGCTGCTCAGGGATTGGACACCGTTGACCTGACAACTGTGGCCCTGGGGCGAAGGGCAGCGGTCGTTTTCAAATTGACTTGTGTTTTTAAAGCAGTGAATGTCCGTCTGCTGCAGACAATGTTCTACACAGAAATAATGAAAACTGCGGCCTGGGAAGCCCTGGGATTAGCGTCGTTGCTTTTATCAAATTGACTTTTGATATTCGTGATTTACAAATGGAGGCTATTGTAAGCACAGACAGCCTGAAAATACGATTTCGGTAGTCATGATGTTCGTATGATTTCACTTTGAAATCAAACCACAGCTTTTGAAAGTCAGAACAAAGGGATTCAACAGCTTGTTCACTCCATTTGGTTAGGCCAGTTCCCTTCAAATGAGAAAACTCAGCCACATGAAAAAGGCCATATGTACCTTGCTGGTAACGGGGATACCTACAGGAAAGTACTTTTGCTTAAATGCATGTATGTTTTGTTCGTAATATTTGTCCAAAGTATCACCGCAACAACTGGCAACGACCTGAAAGTGAATTTTGCTTCATTAACTACATACGAATAATTTCTGAATAAAATGCAAGCCTATCTCTGCGAATTGTCGAACAGCATCGAAATTGTATAGGGTACCTGCTTTTTAAGTATTTTCAAAATTCAAAAATATTTGAATTTGAGGTGCATCAAAAGGCTGTCCATGTAATATTTTGTAGTTTTTTGCAATCGATTATGAGCAGGCTTGGGTAACTTTTCCAAGTGGAATTGCAGCTGTATAATTTTCTTCCACAAAAAAGTTGTTTCGACTCACCGAGGATGATGCAAATGAATGATGTGATTATCTTCCAATTTTTTTACAACTCGAATTCTTCTTTTTATGCTTCTATTGTTTCATTCATCATATTTTTATAGGAAAATATCCGACATCTGCAATTTTCGCAATATTTAATCTCCCTTATCTTGGAATCCCAGCTACTCCTGCAGCTTGTTACATGTAGATGAAATTAAATCATCGAATGGAATTTCTACATGTTAATGAAAAAGAGCATGCATAATCTTGCCGTTTGCATTTTAGCAACACCATTTCAATGTTGAAAGCAATCATTTGTTAAGAACCATTATTGTCTCACTACTACATTATACAACTAATTAAAAAGTGCATTTTTGTTAACATTTTATTTCATTTTCAAAAGTTGATCACAAGACAATGTCTTAAAAGAGCATCGAGATCCCACCCCTGATTATTTCTTAAAAACTGCTCCGAAAACCATGAAAAACAAATCAAAAACGAAATCATTGTATAGGATTCGGTGGTCATTGTCGCAAACTCGCTCATCTCTGTTTAATAAATAGAAATTCAAAAGTGCAAACCTTTCAAAGAGTTTCAAATTCGGCTAAAAATGCACGCAAATGATTCCTTGATCGTAAATTTGTGGATGAGTAGTCACGCTTGAGTTCAAGACTCTGTTCGATGGTTATGGTAAAATAGAAGATTCTGGAAGGAGAAAGGTTTTTGCGGATAATGTGAAACACTTCATCATTCACTTTCCTGTTCGTTAATTGTTTTTTACAACTTGTTTTAAAGATAATATTCAAAGAAAAGAACATCTCCTTCAAGTCAAAGAATCTTCCCAAAATGTCCCATTTTGACCGACATGGAAAGGAAGCTCTGACACTTGAAATCAATCGATATTTCTCATCAAATTGTCGTAAAAAGGAAAGCAAATTCAGAGCTTCTGAAATTTGATGATTCCGTTCATTCCTGAGAATCATGTGCCTCAATGAGGGCATGAGGTTTGAGAACAGCTAATTGATGGCTCTACATCCTCCTTTAGATACAGAAAAATGGTCAACATCGGTGTCGTGAGACAGAATTGACGCTGATCTGTTCTCTTGTCATGTTTGACGGTCAGACTTACAATTTCCAAACAAAGTGCAGAGCTTGATGCATCGATGGCTTCACACGCAGGTTTTAAGAAGTTTGTAAGGATTCCTCATATCATGAAGGAAACTTCATTACGCGTCACTCACAGCGACCAATTCAATTTTTCCTCCGCAAGTAACCAATCACATTGAACGACGGAACTTTCTGTCAATCGCTCATTAGAGAAAAGGAACCAGCACGGACAGTAACAGAATTATGACGGAAACGTCCGTCAATCGCTCATTAGAGAAAAGGAACCAGTAACAGAATTATGACGGAACCTTCCGTCAATCGCTCATTAGAGAAAAGGAACCAGCACGGGACAGTAACAGAATTATGACGGAACCTTCCGTCAATCGCTCATTAGAGAAAGGAACCAGCACGATCGCCTCATTAGAGAAAAGGAACCAACGGACAGTAACAGAATTATGACGGAACCTTCCGTCAATCGCTCATTAGAGAAAAGGAACAGCACGGACAGTAACAGAATTATGACGGAACCTTCCGTCAATCGCTCATTAGAGAAAAGGAACCAGCAACGGACAGTAACAGAATTATGACGGAACCTTCCGTCAATCGCTCATTAGAGAAAAGGAACCAGACACGGACAGTAACAGAATTATGACGGAACCTTCCGTCAATCGCTCATTAGAGAAAAGGAACCCAGTAACAGAATTATGACGGAACCTTCCGTCAACATTAGAGAAAAGGAACCAGCACGGACAGTAACAGAATTATGACGGAACCTTCCGTCAATCGCTCATTAGAGAAAAGGAACCAGCACGGACAAACAGAATTATGACGGAACCTTCCGTCAATCGCTCATTAGAGAAAAGGAACCAGCCACGGACAGTAACAGAATTATGACGGAAACGTCCGTCAATCGCTCATTAGAGAAAAGGAACCACAACGGACAGTAACAGAATTATGACGGAACCTTCCGTCAATCGCCTATTAGAGAAAAGAACCAGCACGGACAGTAACAGAATTATGACTGAACCTTCCGTCAATCGCTCATTAGAGAAAAGGAAATAGCACGGACAGTAACAGAATTATGACGGAACCTTTCCGTCAATCGCTCATTAGAGAAAAGGAACCAGCATGGACTGACAGTAACAGAATTATGACGGAACCTTCCGTCAATCGCTCATTAGAGAAAAGGAACCAGCACGGACTATTTTTTTGAGTAACAGAATTATGACGGAACCTTCCGTCAATCGCTTTAGAGAAAAGGAACCAGCACGGACAGTAACAGATTATGACGGAACCTTCCGTCAATAGCTCATTAGAGAAAAGGAACACACAAGGCCCCCCAGCACCTGCGGTATGGACATTAAACAGAATTATGACGGAACCTTTCCGTCAATCGCTCATTAGAGAAAAGGAACCAGCACGGACAGTAACAGAATTATGACGGAGCCTTCCGTCAATCGCTCATTAGAGAAAAGGAACCAGCACGGACAGTAACAGAATTCGCTCATTAGAGAAAAGGAACCAGCACGGACAGTAACAGAATTATGACGGAACCTTCCGTCAATCGCTCATTAGAGAAAAGGAACCAGCACGGACAGTAACAGAATTATGACGGAACCTTCCGTCAATCGCTCATTAGAGAAAAGGAACCAGCACGGACAGTAACAGAATTATGACGGAACCTTCCGTCAATCGCTCATTAGAGAAAAGGAACCAGCACGGACAGTAACAGAATTATGACGGAACCTTCCGTCAATCGCTCATTAGAGAAAAGGAACCAGCACGGACAGTAACAGAATTATGACGGAACCTTCCGTCAATCGCTCATTAGAGAAAAGGAACCAGCACGGACAGTAACAGAATTATGACGGAACCTTCCGTCAATCGCTCATTAGAGAAAAGGAACCAGCACGGACAGTAACAGAATTATGACGGAACCTTCCGTCAATCGTCATTAGAGAAAAGGAACAGCACGCCGACAGTAACAGAATTATGACGGAACCTTCCGTCAATCGCTCATTAGAGAAAGGAACCAGCACGGACAGTAACAGAATTATGACGGAACCTTCCGTCAATCGCTCATTAGAGAAAAGGAACCAGCACGGACAGTAACAGAATTATGACGGAACCTTCCGTCAATCGCTCATTAGAGAAAAGGAACCAGCATGGACAGTAACAGAATTATGACGGAACCTTCCGTCAATCGCTCATTAGAGAAAAGGAAATAGCACGGACAGTAACAGAATTATGACGGAACCTTCCGTCAATCGCTCATTAGAGAAAAGGAACCAGCACGGACAGTAACAGAATTATGACGGAACCTTCCGTCAATCGCTCATTAGAGAAAAGGAACCAGCACGGACAGTAACAGAATTATGACGGAACCTTCCGTCAATCGCTCATTAGAGAAAAGGAACCAGCATGGACAGTAACAGAATTATGACGGAACCTTCCGTCAATCGCTCATTAGAGAAAAGGAACCAGCACGGACAGTAACAGAATTATGACGGAACCTTCCGTCAATCGCTCATTAGAGAAAAGGAACCAGCACGGACAGTAACAGAATTATGACGGAACCTTCCGTCAATCGCTCATTAGAGAAAAAGTAACAGAACGGACAGTAAGAGAAATATGTCGGAAACTACCGTCAATCGCTCATTAGAGAACAGGAACCAGCTGGACAGTAACTGAATTATGACGGAACATTCCGTCAATAGCTCATTAGAGAAAAGGAACCAGCACGGACAGTAACAGAATTATGACGGAACCTTCCGTCAATCGTCATTAGAGAAAAGGAACCAGCACGGACAGTAACAGAATTATGACGGAACCTTCGTCAATCGCTCATTAGAGAAAAGGAACCAGCACGGACAGTAACAGAATTATGACGGAACCTTCCGTCAATCGCTCATTAGAGAAAAGGAACCAGCACGGACAGTAACAGAATTATGACGGAACCTTCCGTCAATCGCTCATTAGAGAAAAGGAACCAGCACGGACAGTAACAGAATTATGACGGAACCTTCCGTCAATCGCTCATTAGAGAAAAGGAACCAGCACGGACAGTAACAGAATTATGACGGAACCTTCCGTCAATCGCTCATTAGAGAAAAGGAACCAGCACGGACAGTAACAGAATTATGACGGAACCTTCCGTCAATCGCTCATTAGAGAAAAGGAACCAGCATGGACAGTAACAGAATTATGACGGAACCTTCCGTCAATCGCTCATTAGAGAAAAGGAACCAGCACGGACAGTAACAGAATTATGACGGAACTCTCCGTCAATCGCTCATTAGAGAAAAGGAACCAGCACGGACAGTAACAGAATTATGACGGAACCTTCCGTCAATCGCTCATTAGAGAAAAGGAACCAGCACGGACAGTAACAGAATTATGACGGAACCTTCCGTCAATCGCTCATTAGAGAAAAGGAACCAGCATGGACAGTAACAGAATTATGACGGAACCTTCCGTCAATAGCTCATTAGAGAAAAGGAACCAGCACGGACAGTAACAGAATTATGACGGAACCTTCCGTCAATAGCTCATTAGAGAAAAGGAACCAGCACGGACAGTAACAGAATTATGACGGAACCTTCCGTCAATCGCTCATTAGAGAAAAGGAACCAGCACGGACAGTAACAGAATTATGACGGAACCTTCCGTCAATCGCTCATTAGAGAAAAGGAACCAGCACGGACAGTAACAGAATTATGACGGAACCTTCCGTCAATCGCTCATTAGAGAAAAGGAACCAGCACGGACAGTAACAGAATTATGACGGAACCTTCCGTCAATAGCTCATTAGAGAAAAGGAACCAGCACGGTCAGTAACAGAATTATGACGGAACCTTCCGTCAATCGCTCATTAGAGAAAAGGAACCAGCACGGACAGTAACAGAATTATGACGGAACCTTCCGTCAATAGCTCATTAGAGAAAAGGAACCAGCACGGACAGTAACAGAATTATGACGGAACCTTCCGTCAATCGCTCATTAGAGAAAAGGAACCAGCATGGACAGTAACAGAATTATGACGGAAACGTCCGTCAATCGCTCATTAGAGAAAAGGAACTAGCACGGACAGTAACAGAATTATGACGGAAACGTCCGTCAATCGCTCATTAGAGAAAAGGAACCAGCACGGACAGTAACAGAATTATGACGGAACCTTCCGTCAATCGCTCATTAGAGAAAAGGAACCAGCACGGACAGTAACAGAATTATGACGGAACCTTCCGTCAATCGCTCATTAGAGAAAAGGAACCAGCATGGACAGTAACAGAATTATGACGGAGCCTTCCGTCAATCGCTCATTAGAGAAAAGGAACCAGCACGGACAGTAACAGAATTATGACGGAACCTTCCGTCAATCGCTCATTAGAGAAAAGGAACCAGCACGGACAGTAACAGAATTATGACGGAACCTTCCGTCAATAGCTCATTAGAGAAAAGGAACCAGCACGGACAGTAACAGAATTATGACGGAACCTTCCGTCAATCGCTCATTAGAGAAAAGGAACCAGCATGGACAGTAACAGAATTATGACGGAAACGTCCGTCAATAGCTCATTATAGAAAAGAAACCAGCACGGACAGTAACAGAATTATGACGGAACCTTCCGTCAATAGCTCATTAGAGAAAAGGAACCAGCACGGACAGTAACAGAATTATGACGGAACCTTCCGTCAATCGCTCATTAGAGAAAAGGAACCAGCACGGACAGTAACAGAATTATGACGGAACCTTCCGTCAATCGCTCATTAGAGAAAAGGAACCAGCACGGACAGTAACAGAATTATGACGGAACCTTCCGTCAATCGCTCATTAGAGAAAAGGAACCAGCACGGACAGTAACAGAATTATGACGGAACCTTCCGTCAATAGCTCATTAGAGAAAAGGAACCAGCACGGTCAGTAAGAGAATTATGACGGAACCTTCCGTCAATCGCTCATTAGAGAAAAGGAACCAGCACGGACAGTAACAGAATTATGACGGAACCTTCCGTCAATAGCTCATTAGAGAAAAGGAACCAGCACGGACAGTAACAGAATTATGACGGAACCTTCCGTCAATCGCTCATTAGAGAAAAAGAACCGACACTGACAGTAACAGAATTATGACGGAACCTTCCGTCAATCGCTCATTAGAGAAAAGGAACCAGCACGGACAGTAACAGAATTATGACGGAACCTTCCGTCAATCGCTCATTAGAGAAAAGGAACCAGCACGGACAGTAACAGAATTATGACGGAACCTTCCGTCAATCGCTCATTAGAGAAAAGGAACCAGCATGGACAGTAACAGAATTATGACGGAAACGTCCGTCAATCGCTCATTAGAGAAAAGAAACCAGCACGGTCAGTAAGAGAATTATGACGGAACCTTCCGTCAATCGCTCATTAGAGAAAAGGAACCAGCACGGACAGTAACAGAATTATGACGGAACCTTCCGTCAATCGCTCATTAGAGAAAAGGAACCAGCACGGACAGTAACAGAATTATGACGGAACCTTCCATCAATCGCTCATTAGAGAAAAGGAACCAGCACGGACAGTAACAGAATTATGACGGAACCTTCCGTCAATCGCTCATTAGAGAAAAGGAACCAGCATGGACAGTAACAGAATTATGACGGAAACGTCCGTCAATCGCTCATTAGAGAAAAGAAACCAGCACGGACAGCAACAGAATTATGACGGAACCTTCCGTCAATAGCTCATTAGAGAAAAGGAACCAGCACGGACAGTAACAGAATTATGACGGAACCTTCCGTCAATAGCTCATTAGAGAAAAGGAACCAGCATGGACAGTAACAGAATTATGACCGAGCCTTCCGTCAATCGCTCATTAGAGAAAGGGAACCAGCATGGACAGTAACAGAATTATGACGGAACCTTCCGTCAATAGCTCATTAGAGAAAAGGAACCAGCACGGACAGTAACAGAATTATGACGGAACCTTCCGTCAATCGCTCATTAGAGAAAAGGAACCAGCACGGTCAGTAAGAGAATTATGACGGAACCTTCCGTCAATCGCTCATTAGAGAAAAGGAACCAGCACGGACAGTAACAGAATTATGACGGAACCTTCCGTCAATCGCTCATTAGAGAAAAGGAACCAGCACGGACAGTAACAGAATTATGATGGAACCTTCCGTCAATAGCTCATTAGAGAAAAGGAACCAGCATGGACAGTAACAGAATTATGACGGAACCTTCCGTCAATCGCTCATTAGAGAAAAGGAACCAGCACGGACAGTAACAGAATTATGACGGAACCTTCCGTCAGTAGCTCATTAGAGAAAAGGAACCTGCACGGTCAGTAAGAGAATTATGATGGAACCTTCCGTAGATAGCAGTGAAAGGGTTAATAAGGCTGAGGACAAAAGTGACAGAAACCCATTGAATTGCTAATTTAACAAACATTCTCTCTCCAAGGTTGAAATGACCGTCAGGATTTGTGAAATACTATTATTCCTCTGTATTGCCATCATGATCAGTCAATTCAGTGTCAATTTCTGATACTGATAAGATCAAGGCTGGTTGGATGGATCGGACGAATGAAAGTGTAGAACAATCAGAGACTTCTTCGCGTCGCATGAGTTTTCCTTGCATCAGAAGGGTGTCAGAGCGGCTGTCAGCAGTTCTCCAGGTTGCCGGAGTTAAGGTCAGCATGAAGCCAATGCAAACCTTACGATCTACTCTCGTGCGCAAAGGCCCGCATCCTCCGAAGCAGTATGGGGTGATATATTCCTTCAACTGTTCTGAGTGCGATTGGGTCTACGTTGGTCAGTCTGGAAGAACCGTGGAGGACAGACAGAAGGAGCATAAGCGTGCCATCAAGAATGTGGAGGTGGATCGATCAGAAGTGGCCAAACACACTTTTGAAAGTGACCACAACATCGATTTCTCCAGTATTGCAGTGTTGAGCAAAGAGAGTGGGTGGAGAAGAAGACTAGTCAAAGAGGCAATCTGGACGAAGAGACTTGGCGGGGACAACCGAGTCAACCACGACTTGGGTTCTGCTTGGGACAGAGTCCTGGACAAATAACTTCGTTGTAAATAGTTTTCATTTTCTTTCGTATCTTTTTCGACTTTTAGCTAGCTACTTACTTTTGGATTTTTTAGTAATGTGCTTTTGCTGGTTTTTCTGTCTTCGGTATTGTTATTATGACTTGTGGCTTATCATTTTGATGTTCACTGCAATGCATGTCTGAGCCCTGTTCATCTGCTTGTGTCCGTATCATGCTTGTATCAGTTTCTCTGAAGATGATGCGCGGAGCGCACCGAAAGTACTCGGATTAAAGAAGAAAAACTGGTTTTCACTGTTTGCCAACATCAGGATCGGGATTTCCTCTAAAACAATCACAAAATCACTCTATACTTCATTTGTCAGAGCTGCCACCACTAAGCGTCTGCACGTGAAACGTCGGCATATTTTTACTTTTATAAATTTCTATTTATAACAATATCGGCTGTTATTCACTCGGGAGAGTGTTTTTCTTATTTCTACTATTGAATCATGGTCCTCCCTCCTTCTGCTATTGCATATACCGTGGCTACGAATGAGTATCCTGAGGTGATTGATCCTGCTTGAAGTAAATAAAAAATGAAAACTTATGAAATGCGTCACAATAATAAGCTTTCAAAACTGTGGTTAAATAAAAAGAGAAGTGTTCCTGATGCCATAGTCAATAAAAGTAGTTACACTCTTTCCACTATTGAAATTGAAATACTACATGCAGTATCGGTTGAAACACAGTATCATCCCTAAAAGAATTGACGACTACAATTTAAAACATCAATTTGAGAAAACCCTTTCACCTATGGGTAGAAATAATTCTGATTTTGGTGTGTCTCAAAATCTTAAATGCGAAATAATTGCTGCTGTTACTAATTTTGAAATCAATGGCAATAATGCTGGTAATGAAGTAAACAATTAACGTCTTCATGAAGCTGTTAAGAATCTGTCAAACAATAAAGATATAAAAGTATGATCTTTCGATAAAGGTAATGGTAGAATGATCCTTAACACGGACGATTATTGTAGTAAAATGAAAGCTATTCTTAGTGATGAATCTAAATTCAAAAACTTCCAGCTACGAATAATATCAAAAAACATCCAACTGCCATGGATGAAGGACGACTAAACAGGTATTTGAACAAATATGTGAAACATAATGCATCTGAAACCGTATGCAAATACATAGTGCCTTTTGGTAGTGAAACAGCTAAAATGTACGGTACGATAAAGGTACAGAAAAATAATGCACCTGCGAGACCGATTGTGAGCACTATTGGACCACATAACTATAAGTTAGCCAGATACTTGGATAACATTATAAAACCACACATAAATGCTCGATATTATGTTAAATTCCACATCTCAGTTCATTGATGACATCATTGATAAGCAGCAGTTGTCTAATAAAACTAAAGTTTTGGTAAGCTTTGATGTAGAATCTCTCTGTACCAATATTCCTGTAAAAGAAGTAATAGACATAGCAACTGACTTAGCATACAATAGCAATATAAATAGTCCTGTTAACAGCAAAGATATCTTCAAAAGATTGTGTGAATTTGCCACTTGTGGTAGCTTTATGCATGATAATGATATGTATGACAGGTAGATGGTGACTTGCTTTAAAAAATCATAAAATAATCAAAACAGTGCCTTAAAGATAAGATAAGCATTTATTTTTTGGGAATGGTAATCAGATATTCACCATATATTTGCCACATATGGTAATTACATAAAATATCAAGCAAGTCAAGTTATGACAATTACAATCATCTGCATGCAACCAGAGAAATAAGATGCCTAGAAAACATGCTTGGCAAGAAATTCAAAAATTAATCGAATTACTCGTGTAAAGGATTCAGACTGGTAGAATTTCGTGCCAAGGCTTCGAATCCGCTCAATTTAGTTCTTGTCACGGATTCTTTGTTTTTAGAAATGTTCTATAAAAGTGACCTCTGTGTGTGATTTTGGACTCTCCGTGATGAAAGGCAAGAGGATATTAGGGAAATTCCAAAGACTCTGGTCAATTCTCATTGCGATCAACATCGATGGGATTCGGTTAATTTTGGCTCTATTCACTGAATCAGTAGGAACACATTGATACACGTTGAACACTTTTAATGTTTAGTTCATTTAGTTTCAATATTGCGAGATATTTGTCTGACTCTTATAATTAACTTCTGTTTCATTATTTCTACAACTATAATTTACAGGTAGGTCCGTAGTTCTTACTTCTTAATCAAAATAACTTTTATATTTCTTACGTGAGCAGAATATTTATCGCTGATGTGAAGTTTCAAGTGCGCTCTCATCTTGTGCAATCCGTTTCATGCATCTGAAGAATATTCATCTTATCATAAACATTTAGGGCCACACGTCCTGCAGCAGATAGAATCGGTTCTTTCAATTTTGATTCATTTTATGCTACAAATAAATGTGAAAACTTGAACATCCATTTGATGGTCATATACAGGAGGTTGTTCATTTGGCTAGGAAAAGAGAAAGTAATTTTATCACTCCTTCGATTTATTGATCAAAATGTAGAATAAAACTTATGATTAAAACAGCATTTTCTAGTCACAATTTTTAAAACAGGCTGTTTTAATCAAAATGTGCTTTGCTTAACAAATTGGTCAATGAATCGGATGAGTGATGGAATTATTTTGAATTTTGGTTCTCCTAAAATGAGCTTGAGCATCTATTGTTGCGCCACAGAATATTAAAAATGTTGTTTTGACTTCCAAAACCTCAAGATATTCTGGGTTGTTTGGAGGAGTTGGTCTATATGCTGTTTGACGTGTAATTCGATCCGCACAGTTTTTGCGTGGCACTTTGATCAAATATTCTGGCAACCAGAACAAGGCCTTGTTAGGAACGAGGCCGTAAAGGAGACTTTCACCGAATGATTTGTACTCTCTGCCTACTACGGATCTGCGCGTCTATCGAGCTCTAATTGGCTTCTCTTGGTGTTAGTTTTGCGAAGTAGTCCTCACGAAAACAATTGAACGTGACCAATATTGCCAGACAGTGTGACCTTCCCGACATATTTTCTATAATACAAAGATTTTATGATTCTTTGAAGGGACAAAAAAAACAGTTTGATTCAAATTATTGCTAGCACATCTCAAAATTTAGTTATTTATCAGTATTTTAATATTATTCGATTTCAACTAAATATAAGTTTTAATTTCAATTTGCTGTCCTAATTCCATTATACTTGTGAATGAAAAACATCACATTTCAACAAGTCGATGAAATTACAAATTTCCGCTAAAAAGCTTGCCATGCATGGGAGTTAATCTGTCAAATAGAGTGACAGATTTGATTAACCACAGAAAAGTAAACTTACAATTCTGTAGACCTACAATATAATTTGAGTGATATTTTTAAAACAATCATGCCTTTCCTCATTTGCGGTACAGCTTGAACGGCTGTTATTGAGTGACCGCTCATACATCGATAAAGCTAAAGCACAATTCACTTTGTAACCTTTTCATTTTGAAATGCTGATCTTTCTATGATAGAGGGCCTATGGGGCTGGGAAACATAATTTTTGGGACTGTCACAATTACGGAATGACATATAATTCATGAAATGAAGGTGTCCATAACCTGCAAAAAGTAGCTCAAATAATTCTCAATGCATGCTTCGTATTGTCATGTATTGTCATGAAAATAACTTAAAAACGTTACTAGAAAATAAAGTCTAAATTTGAAATGTACCGTTCCGATGTAAACTTTGAAAATCACCATGTAAATCATGACAAAGCATTGAAAATTGCCAAAGTTAATGTATTTTAAGGGCAATTTCAAAAGAAAACAATATTTTTCTTTCTCGGGTAGAGAGGAATCCACCACAGAGCCTGAACACAACCGCATTATCAAACAAATGGTATCAACAAAACAAAACTTGAAATGAGACTAAATTGAAATCCATCATAGAGAATTCACATGACAGTCGGATAAGCAATATCGATGGCATTGATTTCATCTATTCTACTGATAGAAATTTGACATCATTCATGATACAATATTATGAAAATTCTTTGATCTACAGTTAAGTTTGCTTTATTAACATACATATGCGACTATAGAAGAAAGAGAAGCATCTGGTAGGCTGTAAAGTGATGATGTGCTTTAAAGTTTATGATTATATGAGCTACAGTCGATTATTTAGCATCAAAAAGTGATAATAATACATTGGAGCAATGGGGGTCCGGCAGAACCTGCTTGACAGGCGGAGGAGCTTCTATCTATGGCAGTACAGCCGTTAACATAGTCCTCACAAGTAGTTGAAAATGACATTCATCACCAGACTTAACTACAGACCAAGTCCCCGTTAGCTAGTGTTGCTGCTTATGTTGTGATGTGTTAACTATTGCTCATGCAAAATATGGAACGGTCTAGTGATGTATTAGTTTCATTAGAGTTTCTACTCTGTTGAATCTCTACTCGATGGATTTTGCATGGTAACTTGATCTAGCGTCAATTCATTTCTTTCATTGCAGAGAACATCAGACACCTTCAAATTCTTAGAATTCATCAGACAATGGAATGCTGCCCAGTCAGCGCTCATCGTCATGTCAACGCTATCCAAGTCATGGTGTGAGTGAAGAGGATATTATTAGAATTCTGTTTTCTGCACGTCCACCTTGAATGACACTGAATTAACACAATGAAGTCTTGCAAATGTTCAATTCATGAAAGAAGTTTGTTTCACCGATTGTTTGATTTTGAGAGAAGACTTTCATCTGTCTGCTTTCTCATTTCTAAATATCCTCTTATGGACTGCTTTCAGCGCTCAAACGTTCAGTGCAGTCTTAATCATGAGCTAAATCTGATTTCTGCCATTTTGTTCATGACAAAGACGACGCCAAATGACGGGAAATGACAATCACCCGCTATTCAATACCCAGCGAATCCACAGGGGCAGAAGGACAGCGATTTTCTTCCGGTTATAATGTCCATGTCTCTGAGGAGGTCCAGCAAAACACTTCTATGAATGTTTGGTTTCCTTTAAAGGACAAAATGTTCAATATGCGACTATTTTTCTTCAAATCTCCTTCAACTGTGTCCATCATTATGTCGTTGAACATGAAATATAGTCAAATTGTCAAAATAAAGCATCTGTGTGATCTAGGGCCACATTCATTTAAGGGACCCATTCTGTGTCCCATTATCCCATTAGGGTACTTGTGACGCATGTCTCCCATATCACATGAGGCAGGGATTTTTATAAAGCATTTCTACTAGGTAGCCATTCACTTGAGATGGCACTTGAGGACTATGCAACCAAGACAGCATTTCTCTAACAGACTGTCGCTCACATTGATGCTCACTTTGATGACCTTTTTCCCACGCATCCCAGGGTGCGTCTCAAAGAGCACTTAAGGGTTTCTATTTCTAAGTCTCAGGCTGTGTGCCAAGTAACTAAATAAATGTGTAATTAACATTGCGTAGCAAGAGTGTAGTCTATAAGCCTGCTCATCTTATATTCTTGTTCATCTAGCATGCGTGTCATTCATTACGGCATACATTTGGTTGTAAGTAAACTGGCAAACTTGGGCATTGATTAATGCGACCGTGTTCCTAAAGTTCAATTCTTTAATATTTTGCTGCATATTATTATTTGATAATTTGATTAGAAAAATACTTTTTCGATAAATAATGAGTTTTAATGAGCTCAAATAAATTGGTCTGCCGCATCGAGGATCATCAATCAACCTTCCTTGAAACGCTTCCACCACCCAAAAAGAGTTGATTAAGATGGTAGTGGACAGCTGTTCCTGCTTCGAATAATTGCTGGTAAATTTCGATTTCTGTTTGACCCGCGTGGATTCATGAGGCAAGTTGGAGATTGTTTGGAACAGCGGGCTAGATGTACTTTCTGTTTCATGATGAGGAAAGACCATAGTGGTTGATGTTTCCAATTCTTTATCAAAACACCAGACAAGTTGTTATGCCGGAGATGTTTCGTGCCACCTTCGGTGGACGTCATTATGCTCTCATAATGCTGTCCACCATATATATATATATTTTTCATGATGATGACCACCGAAGGTGGCTCGAAACATCTCCGGCATAACAACTTGGCTGGTGTTTTGATGAAAAATTGGGAGCATTATGGCCTTTCCTCATCATGAAGCAAAAAGCTCCAGTGGCGTGCGGTGCCATTTATCGATAGGCATGCGATGTGCAGAATCGGAATTTGATTTTTCAACCGCCCATTGCCCCAAAGTTGGAACATCGCCTTTGCACATCATAGCACTAATCATATTCAATATCGAAAAGGCGGTAATTTAGCTTCTAGAATCTTGAAAATTCTCATTACTCTGTTGACTGCTGTTGAAATTATATAAAAGCTATTTGTTCTAATGAATGTTATGTTCTGCGTGAATATAGTATGTGGAATTATCTAAAACTGAAGTCCATCCTTCTTGAATTTTTGACGAAGTCATCGATGACATCATGTAAAGAACCGTTTAGCTTGACCTTTTTATTTCTGATTATAACCCCAAGAAACTCATCCGATCGAGCTGAAAATACATAGATGAGCGTCGTGATTGCAATGATAAGTTTTGTTCAATACAATGTGCAGGTAAGTTCTCCAGAATACGACTTTCAAGTGTTCCCTATCACTCACAGATACTCAAGAATTAGATCGATAAACTGCTGCCGCAGAATTAGACAGGTCGTCTCTTCTTCTGTTTGATTAGAAAGGAAACATTGGAACATGTAACGTTAATGAAATGGCACAATCTGCTGACATAATACCATAGCAATCGAAAAATTAGCAGCCAGTTCAACATTGAACACGCCAGTTCGCAAGTTTCAGTGACTGTTATCAACCGGATCACACAGCAAAGAGACACAGACGATGTCAAGTTCTACAGAGAAGTTTGTGAACGTTTTTTCATGCGCCTGCTAACTTTTTTAAAAATGATCGGAAGGCCCAACATTATCGAGAAAACTTTTGCGCAATGATCTGAATTCTTCGAATCTGAAGGAGTCGTGTCGATTGGAGCATTTTGAAGGAGTTCACAGCAATCCGCAAGCGGCGAACGACAATTTTCCTATTTCTGTAAGGTATTTAAAATCTATTTTTCCCACTCAGTAAGCTCCAGCATGTGCCATCGTTTTCAATCAGTTTGCACTTCTAGCACTTCTGATACGCTTAAACAATCTAATTCTGTGGCTGCAGCAGTGTTGAATGCTGACATAGACATTCATTTATCCATTCTATTGTTTACATGGTCCTTCATCATTACCTTCATTTCATTGCTAGACTGTATTATTATTGTATTTGATTTCATTGTTTCATTCATTATGCCGTTGCGCATGACTTCAACTTCCACGAGTTGTTGGATGTGATTTATGTTCATTGATTGAAATGTGAAATACATACTGACTTGATTTTCATTCATTTGCTACATGCGGACTAGAATGACCATTGTCCTTTACCATGCGATTTACAGACTGTCCGATAAGGGCTGTTTCACATATGCGACTGTTTGCAGCGCGATTGTCGCTAAACTTTGGAATTGGTCTTTCACATTGGACTTCGATTTCTGCGACTGTCAATCTTCGGAAAACCATTTCGATCTCTCTATTTCATGAGACATAGAAAGTGGATGTGTCTTAGCCTATTGGAGAAGGGCATGAACCAAAAGTACCCTGAAGGCAGGCTCCAGTTGTTTTTGTTCTGCGTTTTCACGGTGTTCATTAGGCAGTTGATGTCGCTTTCTGTTTTCCCTTACAGTTTTAAATCGTCCATATATAGTAGATGGGTGATCTTTTGTCCCTTTGCTAGCTTATATGATCTATCTATGTCGTGCAGGACCTCACTGAGAGGGTTCATTGCAAGGCAGAACATGAGTGGTGACAGCGAGTCCCCTTGGAAGATCCCTCTTTTGATCTTTATGTGTCCAATATCTTCATTTCCATGTGTCAAATTCGTCTCCCATTTTTTCATTGATGCTGTAATTACTTTTTGTATGACTTTGTTAACTTTGTACATGTCAAGGCATTTGATAATCCAAAAATGCGGAATGGAATCGAAAGCCTTGCGATAATCGATCCATGCCATTGACAAGTTCTTCTTTCACTTTCTGCTTTCACTGGTGATCGTTCTGTCTATGGTAAGTTGTTCTTTAGTACCTCTACATCTTGGAAGGCACTCTTTTTGTTCCTAATGCATTATGTTCTTTGATTTGACGTGTTCATTGATCTTGTTTGCAATTATTCCGGTGAATAGCTTCCACAGTGTCGGGAGACATGTTATGGGCCTGAAGTTGTCCGGATTCGGCGGCTTGCTTTCAGATTTTCTTATTAGTACCTTCCTGCCATTGACCAGCCATTTAGGCATCATATCTGGATTTCTAAGAGGCTCATCGTAGTACTTCGCAAGCCTGTCATGTAATTATTATTATTATTATTCTTGTTTTCATCGAAATCAGTAGGAAATTTGCTATCAGAATATCTGAAATTTAGTTCATAGTTCGCTATAATATCCAAAATCAACATAAAACATTTATATTTCATCAATTTTGTCTCGCCGTCTGCTCTGTATAATAGACATGTCAGCTCATTTGATAGACAGAGAAATCATCGATAAAAGTGTTCGATTGCGTCATCTATTCATAGCACAAGTCAACAAATTTTCACGAGGCGACCACTTTCACCATATCAATAAGAACAGTAGCAACTTTCACAATCTGCTTCATCTATTGTAAATATCAACTGCTTTTGCAAATGTTCCTGTCTAGCCAATCAATAAAGCATAGTGCATGGGCAGTCCTGCATGTTATGAAGATAATTCTCTCCATGGCGGAAGTTATAGTAAATCATATTTGCTTTCTATTAAAAGACTAAGACATTTTGAATATCAGCATTCTCAGAAGAAATAAGCAATTGCAATGTTACTCTGAGTTGTTTCTGTCTTGTTCTCCAGTGGATGAAAGTGTTAGATATTGAAGATGTTTATCGAACTCCGAATCTACATCCGGAAAATGTCGACTTTTCCTTGACTGCTACTTCAATGTTCATTGATTGGAATTCATTCAACAGGCGCACGGATTGCCATTCACAATGATTTCAATTCTGCTACATCAGAGGTATCATCTGAATCAATGACATGCGCAATGAAACTTTAATTCAAAACCAAGTGAAATTCCTCGAAATTTACATAATTTATCAGATTCAACATTTGTTGATTGAAATTCCGCACAAAGTCGGTCACAAGCAGGTCCACGACATACATGCTGGTAGAATTTCGTGCCAAAGCTGCGAACCCGCTCAATTTAGTTCTTGTCACGGATTCTTTGCTTTTAGAAATGTTCTATAAAAGTGACCTCTGTGCGTGATTTTGGACTGTCAGTGATGAACGGCAAGAGGATATTAGGGAAATTCCAAATACTCTGGTCAATTCTCATTGCAATCAACATTGATGAGATTCGGTTAAATTTTGGCTCTATTCACTGAATCAGTAGGAACACATTGATACACGTTGAATACTTTTAATGTTTAGTTCATTTAGTTTCAATATTGCGAAATATTTATCTGACTCTCATAATTAACTTCTGTTTCATTATTTCTACAACTATAATTCACAGGTAGGTCCGTAGTTCTTACTTCTTAATCAAAATCACTTTTATATTTCTTACGTGAGCAGAATATTTATCACTGATGTGAAGTTTCAAGTGCGCTCTCATTTTGTGCAATCCGTTTCATGCATCTGAAGAATATTCATCTTATCATAAACATTTAGGGCCACACGTCCTGCAGCAGATAGAATCGGTTCTTTCAATTTTGATTCATTTTATGCTACAAATAAATGTGAAAACTTGAACATCCATTTGATGGTCATATACAGGAGGTTGTTAATAAAACATGTGATTAAAACAGCATTTTCTAGTCACAATTTTTAAAACAGGCTGTTTTAATCAAAATATACTTTGCTTAACAAATTGGTCAATGAATCGAATGAGTGATGGAATTATTTTGAATTTTGGTTCTCCTAAAATGAGCTTGAGGATCAATTGTTGCGCCACAGAATATTAAAAATGTTGTTTTGACTTCCAAAACCTCAAGATATTCTGGGTTGTTTGGAGGAGCTGGTCTACATGCTGTTTGATCGTGTAATTCGATCCGCACAGTTTTTGCGTGGCACTTTGATCAAATATTCTGGCAACCAGAACAAGGTCCTGTTGAGAACGAGGCCGTAAAGGAGACTTTCACCGAATGATTTGTACCCTCTGCCCACAAATAGCTATGTTTTATCGATGAAATTACAAATTTCTCCTAAAAAGCTTGCCATGCATGGGAGTTAATCTGTCAAATAGGGTGATAGATTTGATTAACCACAGAAAAATAAACTTACAATTCTGTAGACCTACAATATAATTTGAGTGATATTTTTAAAACAATCATGCTTTTCCTCATTTACGGTACAGCTTGAACGGCTGTTATTGAGTGACCACTCATACATTGATAAAGTTAAAGCACAATTCACTTTGTAACCTTTTCATTTTGAAATGCTGATCTTTCTATGATAGAGGGCCTATGGGGCTGGGAAACATAATTTTTGAGACTGTCACAATTATGGAATGACATATAATTCATGAAATGAAGGTGTCTATAACCTGCAAAAAGTAGCTCAAATAATTCTCAATGCATGCTTCGTATTGTCATGTGCATATTCAAGAAGTAGAAGAACGGTGCTTCATAAAATATTCACGGAATTATGGCATGAAAACTTTAAACTTAAAAAGTCGTTGGCTGCACGGCGGTTGAATTGTCATGAAAATAACTTAAAAACGTTACTAGAAAACAAAGTCTAAATTTGAAATGTACCGTTCCGATGTAAACTTTGAAAATCACCGTGTAAATCATGACAAAGCATTGAAAATTGCCAAAGTTAACCAATTAAACGCGGTGGCATATATAGATGCCAGGTAATTTGCCTCCATTTATGCTTCATTTTAACCGTGGCGGGAAATTCAAATTGTTTTTCGAAATGGCGCGGAGAATTTCTTCGTTCTGGTAAGTTGAGGAAAATATTCAATTTTGAACTTTCACAATATTTTCGTGTCCATGTATGCTTCATTTGGCGTATTTTCTAACCCTGTGCACCAGTCTAATATTCAAATTCGACTTAGTTCAGTGGCAATGCAGCAATACGTACTGGAATATACGTGTAGGCTATATATGCCATCACGCAATCCGCTACTGTGAATGTCAAAATAGGCATATCTTTCAGATATCTTTCTGATAAGAAATATCAGCGATTCCTGCGCTGTATGATCCAATTAGCAATAGAGAGGATGACGTTATGATATAGCACCGGTATGAGATGGTGAAGACAGTGCAGAAACAGTGGTAAAAAGGACGAAGGTGGCCTTGACGATGATATATTAAGAAGGTCAAATTTGTACATTTACCTACAAATATGAAAATGTCTATCGAATGCCGTGTAGTGACACTTGTTTAACAGCAAAATTGTGAGCCATCAGTTTGTTTGGCTCTTCTACTATCCTGCATTATGCAAATTTTGTGCAAAGTATTGTAGGAAGTTAACGACATGTGAGATCAGGATCTTTCTCAGTATAGGCCTAACCATGGTTTGAAGACGATGGACACACTCTAACCACACTTGCAACACTGTTTGCTAAGCTTTGCTGTTGCTATTATTATAGCTTTCTACTCATAGTGTGAACCAGAGCATTAATTTTTTGAAGAGACAACATATTGATTTCATCTCTTCTACTGATAGAAATTTGACATCATTCATGATACAATATTATGAAAATTATTTGATCTACAGTTAAGTTTGATTTATTAACATACATATGCGACTATAGTAGAAAGAGAAGCATCTGGCAGGTTTTAAAGTGATGATGTGCTTTAAAGTTTGTGATTATATGAACTACAGTCGATTATTTAGCATCAAAAAGTGATAATAATACATTAGAGCAATGGGGGTCCGGCAGAACCTGCTTGGCAGGCGGAGGAGCTTCTATCTATGGCAGTACAACCGTTAACATAGTCCTCACAAGTAGTTGAAAATGACATTCATCACCAGCCTTAACTACAGACCTAGCCCCCGTTAGCTAGTGTTGCTGCTTATGTTGTGATGTGTTAACTATTGCTCATGCAAAATATGGAACGGTCTAGTGATGTATTAGTTTCATCAGAGTTTCCACTCTGTTGAATCTCTACTCGATGGATTTTGCATTGCAACTTGATCTAGCGCAGTGTTTCTCAAAGTGGGCGACATCGCCCCCAGTGGGCGAGGGCTAAGACATAGTTTATTGTAACAAATAAACATGATTCCTCTGATAATTCTAATTGTCTCTGCTCTCCATCATTATTTTTACAGGATTTCCCAAAATTTCAGTGAAAATGTCAATTTTCAGAATATCAGAACTTTTGTTTAAGTACAACCAACAGCTTGTGTTTATTTTCAATAGACAACATTTTTCTCAAGTATTCTTGATCAATTTCATCAATCTATTGGTTAAAAACTGTTTGAGTCCAGCCTTATTTGCACACGAACACGTTTTTGAAAAGTCAACGATGTGGGGCACATTGAACCCCTCAAAATGCGGCACTTTGAACATGGTTCATAGTGCCCCACTTCGATACTCACTTTTCCTTTTATTGAGTGAACGAAGTGATTTATAAGTTTTGACAAGTGATTATCCTACAAATTGGTCTGCAAAGCTATCAAATTGACTATTTAGAAATATTTGAGGAGATGGTATTCGTTTTTTGTAGCAGATGATTTTCTTTTCGAGAACAAAGTACAGCGGCGTTATGGCGAAGAATTGATTTTGAAGAAAGTTAATTGATAAATTGATAAAAAGAATCAATGATCTCAATCAAAATGATGTGGCTTTGAATACACTGGGACCTCCTCCTTGGTGGTCAAACAAATTGAATTATTAATGCATTTTGATAATCTGCGATTTTATCATAATCAAAATTATTTCTTAGGCCTGCTTGTGTATGGGCAATGCTTACAAGTATGCGTTAATTGATGATGACAATGATGAATGTAATATTGTGAATCAATAAATTTAGCATTAATGCTATTCTACCATGAATAATGCTACTAATCTGAGAACTCTGATAGGAATGAGGATTTTTTCAGAAATTAGCATCTATTTTTTCATATCAAGCATATACTATCATTTTTGCCAATAAAATCTCAAACTATGAATTTTGTTGTTTGATTCTGATAATTTATGAAATGAAGCTATATCTAATACATAAAGTCTAATAAAGTTGAACGAGAAAGCAATAAATAAAGGTGGTTCAATGTGCCCCACAAATGGGAAATGAAATGTCACAGAAACGTCCAACAACTCAGTGATCAAATAACCGATTAATATCCGAATTAGATTTTGGTTCATTTGATTTAGCATATCCAAACTATTGCGAAAAATTCAAAATCGTTACATGTGATCATTACATGCAGCGATTGAAGAATTTTGGATCTGCAGTTCAAGACAGTTTACTTGAAGTTTGTTCATCCTACGTTTACACAAGACTACTGTGGAGTTCGCAAACTTTCTACTCTGAATTATTATCAAAAATTCTGATTATTCTTCATTTTATTTCAAGTTGATTTCATGTTGTTTGAAACTCTTGTATGCATATCAAAATACAAAATACCGTGATGTCATTTTTATATGCAATCAGCTCAAATGTGAATGATTTCTTCTTGTTTCTTCAACTTTATAAACTGTTTCGTGTTGATATCAGCGCTATTCGATTTTATGATTAACATGTCAACTTCGACTTTTTTCAATATTGTGTTTGCAGCAGCGGATCGAATTGGATGATAATGAAAAGTCTTGATTGATATGAGAGAATATATTTTACAGTAAATCAATTCTACACAAATACAAAACACATCCGAGTTGACAGAATTGATGAAAGATGTCAAATATTTACAAAATTGAAATTGAAAAATTACAAAATGATTATTTTCAGTTCACAAAATAATATTTTTCACCTGAAAAATGCATGTACAAAGTGTCGGAGAAATCAAGGCAATCCTGATGATTACATGATCATCCTACTCATATTCTGTTGAGGTGCGGTGATTTCTCGGACATTCTGCAGTTTGAAGTGAAAATCTAATACCGGAGCCTTCTTTCATGATGGCTGACATGACTTTCGTACACCAGTGGAATGACAGTCCGATAATTTTCACGTGTATGACCAAACAGATGAGGTGGTCACACTTCTCATGTCTAAAACTGCTTGTGACCATCTGAGGATCTGGTATAAACAAATAATTCAAATTTGCCCGCACTCGGACTCGGATTCGGCTCAAAAGTTGACCGACATCTCAGCCCTGATCAAATGAAAGTATCAAACTTCTACAACACCGTAGAGAACAAACATGGGCAGACATACTCCTCGTATTTAACACAAAACAGTTTTGCATCGTCGAATTTCACAGCAATTTCAGCCTTTATAACTGTCATCTTCAAGTTTTAAGTCTTAAATTAACGAAGTTTGTGTTTGTTGTATTCATTGTAACAAAACAAAGAACATTGGATTTGAAGTAATCTTTTAGGAAAAGATGGAATTTATTATCCAAAAACTACATTTATGGCAACACTATTGAGAACAAGACAGCAACGTGCTCGTTTCTACAGGCATCGACAGTTACGCTGTGACAAGAGCATCTTGCTGGTAAAAGTTCATCAGTTCAATGACAAAATAACCATTGACAATAAAATCAGAAATGCACTACATGCCAACTGACAATGATATCTACATTTCAACATAGAAAAGTCATCAGATTAAGAGACATGTAGCAATGCATGTGACGATGTATGTCAATACCATAGCATCACGAGTAAGATAGTCAATGAACGAATACAACAAGAACTATGCACTATGTTGCAGTACATGTTCATCAACAGATTCAAAAGTATTCTGACAAATGAACTTGGCTACCGTGTAAAATCCACACAAACTGATTAAAAACCCAAAACAAGTTTGAGCTGAATCCATAAACCAACACATGCAACACGTCGAACATTCCCAGCGGTGCATAAAACAAGAGGCCGCTCCAACAGATGCTCAACCCTCATGTAGCAATAACAGCTGACGGTCTCTCAACCATCTGGATGCACTGGATATGCTAGACAAATGTGTGAGCAGCAATCGTCCCGTAATTCGAGACAAAATGTGCAATTCTATTCCTCTCCCACTGTTTGAACACTTTCTGTTGAACACTTTGAACACTGCTAGGAGAGTGTATTGAGAGGTTGGTGGAAGATTATCACTGCACGATTCTCTTCATTTGTCTGTTGTTCATCCACACGAATCGATGCAGTCTCAAATCCTCATCCCACTAAGAAATTCACTTTTTGATATTCGTTTTGATGGATCACTTGCAGAGCTGGAACCGGGCAGCTTTTCTCAGCCTGGGTCGATTATAGTATCTTTTTGGGCACGGGTGACAAAACTTGCCGCTGTGTGCACTTTGCCATCCTTCATGAAAATATCTATTACGTTACTTGAGTGTAATCGTGTTAAGAATCATTCTAAATAACTAATCATTGATTGCATGAACTATATGTCACTTGTCTTGAATGTGCGCTATCAGATAATTGACAAATTCATGCGCTCCCTGACTCCTGCATTCTCAACTTATTCGTGCTATACCGAGACTTATGTAATCTTCTTGCTGAAAGAATTATGTTGATAAACAATCACATAAAATTGACACAGAGGATTTAGACGATGAAGGGAGGGAAATGTTTTTAATTTCAGACATGAAAGATCTCTGCCCGGGGGCTTGGTGATTTTTTCAGGCCCAATCCCGGCCGGGCCCGCTTCCAGCTGTGGTCACATGGGATCGAGACATCTTTGTTAGGACTGCTACAAATTATTCAAGAGAAGCAATCTTCCGTGACAAATGCATTCTACAGCCTCATCAAAATTATACAAATTTGAAAACGAAAAACGTCATATTTCATTAGCCTCTCTTGTTTTCTTGGATGAAATACAACAAGTGATGTGATATGATGATACAATCGCTTCTAGCAGTAAATGCAGTTCTACAGTTCTATGACACAATGAAACGGGCGGTGCAAACTTTGCAGTCTCACTGATACAATCGATATGAATGCGTGTGCGAATATTTTAAAGTGCAGATAAAGTGCATAATAAAAGATAAAATAAGAAATGAGCAAAGACAAAACTGTTCCACAATGTAAGATAAAATAGAGCTGGTAGGTATATTTACAAATAATATAAATGAAAGGAAAAGATGTAACATTTAAAAATTACATAAGTAGTCAATTAAGAAATGTAGCAGATCACATCACTTGTTGTATTTCATGGAAGAGAAAAAAGCGAGGCTAATGAAAATATGACGTTCTTCGTTTACAAATTTATATGGTTAATTGCGCCTTCGAAGAAATTACTTATCAAAATTGTTAAGTTATCCATCATGACTATTGATAATTGCTGTAGCGCTTTCTCTATTGCGTCAATTCATTTTGAAACATGGAGACGAATTCGCTGTCTCAGATTTTGAAATGATGCAATGCTGTTTGCATTTATAGATTATCAAGTCAGCAAAATATACTGATACAACGAATTGACATTTCAATTGAGTTTTGAAAAGTTGCACTACAATTCTGAATGCGTCAATTCTATTTTCATGCTCTAATTGACAAAAATTCAGGATATTGTGTACTACTGTCTGCTATCAACAAACAGTAGTACCCGAGCATTGTTCGTTTAAAAGTTCAGAGATCTGAAATTCATTTCTCATGCATGTACTCGTATATAACGCAACTCTTTCCATCAATATTCGGATGTATAGATAACTGCAATGATCAGAATCAATCAACATCTATTTTTGAAGAGCAAGTCAACTCTACGTTATCTCCACGGCGTTTTCGTGTTAACAAAATTCATTCTTTCAGACTTCTAGTCATTTAAGGCTATCTGCAGAATTTCACATTTGGAAGTTCTAAATTGCCGGTCAATCAGCAGCTCTGATGTCATATTAAAAGAAGGAATGAATTTCTGAAGTTCTTCTGACTTGAGGGAACAGATTCTGGCCGCGTCTCGACATTTCTTTCTGCCATGGACCGATAAGATGTCTTTAGAATGCTTCCAGCAGTCATGTTCTCTAATTTCCATGCTCTCAATCTGGTTTGAGAATCCTTGCTTTGTTATTGCTACATGGAACTTATAAATGGTCTCTGAAAGGACGCACTTGAACATGAAATGATGAAATTCTAAGAAAATTGTTTCATTCCTTTCTCTACTTTTTGTTAATTGTCTGTCATTTGAATTTCACATGATAAATTCATAAGGCTTATTCAAATGACATACATGTACTTGCACATCACGAACAGAATGCGCGTACACGTAGGCTAGATGATGTGATGAAATTCGATGGTCTTTTGTCTTCAATGGTTCTATCGTCAGTACCACTGATGCAAGTGCCTCAAGAAGGCTCTGAAGTGCACCAATGTTGGGGGTTTCGGCTTCCCCTCCGTGACTTCTGAAGGATTGCTCCGAAATACACGGAATTCACGGTACAGCATATTTCGTGTGTGAACTTTCTAATGGAGGTGTTCGTTTCCTCTGACTCGGTCATCTTCGTTGGCATTTGAAACTTCAAGATCCTCAATTTTGACAGATTTCTGTAATTTTTCATGTTTCTCCGACTTCTGGCTACAAATCACCTTTATGACTGCTATTTACGATATCAAACTGGTTGAATATATAGAAGTTGATCTCATTAATTGTCAATCTCATTTTGTACGCACAAGCAACTTCTCAGAAGATTCAACCGGCTTGGCATCGTAAATAGCATTCATTAAGGAAATTTGTGGCTAAAATTCGGGAAAACTTCAAAATTTGCAAAAATCTGTCAAAATTTGTGATTTTGAATTCTGAATTGCTGTTCACAGTACAAGGATGAGTGATTTGGAGGAAATGAATAGACAATTAGAAAGTTCAGACACGAAATATGTTGTACCGTGAATGTCATGTCATTCGGAGAAGCGAAGGAGGAGGACGAATCAGAAGAGGAGGAGGACGTCAATGTTTGAAGATGGAAAGTACCGTCCTGCGACCTCCGCAGATGAGAATTCTCCCACCTGCGGTGATGATCTTCGGCTGCTCCGGTTTCCCTGCTTCCTCCGACGTGTAGATATTTCCCTCCTCGTCGGAGTACTGAGCATCCTCGTCATTCCCCTTCACCTCATCATCAGAGGTAGAGGTGACCCACGCCACCTCCTTTCCTCCTCTCACGGCACCTCGAACCTGCCAGATCTCTCCGATGTCTGCGCCGCGGAATGCCGTCTTCACGGCTGCACAGACGTCCTCGAACTGCACCCAGCCCGGGCGGAGGGACGGCAGCCGACACTTGATGAATGGAAGGGACCACTCGTACTTCCCGGCGATTTCCACTCCAGGCACGGAGCTGTCAGCAGTGAATTCATAAGACCGGTAGAAAACGAACACCTTCTCTCCACCTGAAAGGAAATAATAGTCAACGTTCGTCTTCTCTGTCTACTTGAAGAACAAAGGAATGAAGTTGTCGATTTCAACGTTAATTCCTTTTTGCAGTCATTTTTATTCTTTTGGACGAAATCTTTCATCTTCCTGAAATATTGCATGGAAATGACAACAGACAGTTGAGAAACTGTTCTTAAAATTAGAAATTGAAGTATTAACTTTTATTGATAATTTTTATTCATTCACATCGATCCAACGAGTTCAGTCATCTATATCCCTCTGCATTCCGTTCTCTTCACTTCCAAGTTGTGAACATTAAAATTCTCATCCTCATCTACATGGAGAACGCAGTCTTCAGTCATCTATGCAAGGGGCAGGTTTGAAGAATATAAATGGCCCTCAAAGTGCATGCAAGCAGTGGAAAGAAACATGAAAACTGATAATTTTGTATTTCGGGTGTGATTTTATTCAAAATATTCATTCAATCTCAAAATTCCACTGTTACTTGCCAACCTACACTTGCATTGAATGCACTATTCCTACAACTGCATTGAATGCACTCTTCCTGCACCTGCATTGAATGCACTCTTCCTACACTTGCAATTAATGCACTCTTCCTACAATTGCATTGAATGCACTCTTCCTACACTTGCATTGAATGCACTCTTCCTACAATTGCATTGAATGCACTCTTCCTACACTTGCATTGAATGCACTCTTCCTACACCTGTATTGAATGCACTCTTCCTACACCTGTATTGAATGCGCTCTTCCTACACTTGCATTGAATGCACTATTCCTACAACTGCATTGAATGCATTCTTCCTACACTTGCATTGAATGCACTCTTGCTACACCTGCACTGAATGCATTCTTCCTACACTTGCATTGAATGCACTCTTTTGTATCCACTCCTTTGGTGCATGTCATTTAAAGAATATTATTGAGAGTGTCGCAGTTGGCTCAAAATCATTTGATGTTTAGAATTATTTTGGTTTAATTAGTGCTATGAGTTCATGAAGACTTCACACTACGAAAACTTATGTTATCAATGAAAATTTCTTGTCAAAGAAATAAATCGCGTGACGAACGAGACGTGAAGCATGGGACCTGAGGAACGGGACAATCAAGATTTATTATCTGATTATAGAAATTAAGTCAAACTGAAGTTCATATTTCTCTGAGAGTGTCAAAAGAATGCTGTTCGAATTCTTTATTCAAATCATTTTGAGAACACCACAAAGTCATAAGTCATAGCAACTTATATGGCGACTACAAACTCATGGCGAACAATTGCACATGCAATCTCTCCTCAAACTTAGTGTACTTATTATTCAAGCACAATATTGGTTCTGAAATTATTTTTAAAATGCATTATTTCCAATAAAATACTGACAAGAAGTATTCTAAAGAAGTGCTTTTGATATAAAAAGAGTTTTGGTTCAATTTGGAAATATCCACTTGCTTCACATGAATGATGAATATTAGAGGTTTGACGTCTAGGTGGTTGAATCATGTCGTCCGACGAGGCTGAAAATGGGACTTTCGGAGGATGTAGTGCACCAACGGATCTGCGCATCTGCTGAGAATCCATGCATCAACCCTATACGACAAGATCGGAAGGACCCCTGCTGTTGGTAACAAAACTCAATGCTTGATTGGGTTTGAGCGAGAAGGTTCGAGGTCTGTTGGACATCATAATCATGCGCCTAGGGTTGTTACCATCATGATGTCTGACAGACCTCGAACCTGCTCGCGCAAACCCAAACATTGAGTTTTGTTACCAACAGCAGAGGGACCTTCCGATCATGTCATATACCGCTTGTCCCTCAATCTTCACTGAAGTCAGCCCTATACTTTCATTTATATGCGTTAATCTTTTATTGACAAACTGATGACATGCTTGATATGAAAAGATTAGGAAATTTCGGGGGAGGGGAATATTCATAAAATAAGTGCAGAATGTGCAACTCAGCGGATGAAACTGTGTCGCATATCTTGACTTCGTGTTCGACATTGGCTGCAACTGAATACCTCAGACGGCACAACGACGTTGCAAAACACAGAAGCAGCATATGCAAACAATACAGCATTCAAGTCAACAAGTAATCATGGAGACATGAGCCGAGATCAGTGAAGGACAATGATGTGATAAAAATACTGTGGGACTTTGAGATTCGAACTGATAGACTAATAACGGCAAGAAGGCCTGACATACTACTCGTGGACAAGGTGAAGAAAAAGGGAATTATAATCGACATGGCAGTGCCAGATGATCGCAACATAAGTAAAAAGGAACGCGAGAAGATTGAAAAATACCAAGATCTAAAGATGGAAATACAGAAGCCTCGCACAAATTCCTGGACAGCATCATATACCCGATTTGCTTAAGGCAGCACTTCTCGGAAGTGCCGATATCTTCAGGCGCATACTTGACCTCCCTGAGTCCTGGTAGGACTCCGAGGCCCAGTAGTGTCATCCCGACCTAATGTTGTGAATGGGTCGTGTACAAAAAAAGATAAAAATAACACAAAATGGAAAACATAATCATAATTGGGGATTTAGATGGCAGGATTGGTAGTGAAAACAATGACAAAAAGCACGGTTTGCCAGAGAGAAAATGAGACGATGAAGCATTTAATAACTATGGTCAAGATATACTTACTTTTTGCAATGAAAATAGCTTGATCATTGCAAACGGAAGATTTGAGACCGCCGATTGTTTAGGGAAGTGTACATTTCATTGTAATCAAAATGATGTTGCAAGAAATCCATGAATCACTACTTGATCATATCAGAATCCGTTCTAAATATTTTAGTTTTGAAATTGGTAATTCCGTTTTGTATACTGATCATTCACAGATAAAATTAAACTTAGATTATCGTCAACTAACAAAATGAAAATATTGAATCGAACGCCTCCGCTTGAGAAAACATTTCCCTGTAAATGGACTGAGGAAAACTGTTCAAAATTTGATCAAAAGAAGTTCGATATGAAATGCCTAGAATTATCAAATGAATTGAAGGTCAATCCTATGAATACGATTGAGATATATAGAGAACTACTAACAATAAGAAATAGTGCGAATAATTCTGGAACAAAATTCATAGATCAAAATATTCCGAAAATATAACACGATTGAGAAAAACTTACAGAAAAGAAGTTGCATTATACAAAATAAATAAATCTGATGAAAGTCTACAGAAGTTAATGTGCTCAAAGAAAAGTTTAGAAAAAGAAATAAGAAAAGAGAGGAAGAAAATGAATTATAAATGATAATTTAGGAAAATTGACAATTGCAAAGGAAAACAATGATCATAAGATATAATGACATTTGATAGATAATCATAAAAAGTACCATTACAAGTGATTTAAACTCCGTTAATTTTTTACATGAATTAAAAGAATGCAGATTACAACAGGTTATGTGCAAGGAAACCTTCGAACCAATGACCACAATATTGAATGAAATTTTAGATATTGAAATAGGAATAAATGAAATTAAAAAAAATTTAAATGCTACTAAAAATTGCAGATCAAGTGGTCCAGGTGAACTTGTAGCAGAAATGTATGAGGAATCAGAGAGCTCTTATGCTACAAGTGTTATTCAAACAACTTTTAAATGAAATCCCATTTTCTAAAGCTGGATAGTGCCGATATAGAAAAAAGGCAATAAAACCATTACATCTAGCTATCGACCTATAAATTTGAGTTAAGTATCGAAACACTGTTAAATAAAAACTTCTCAATGAAAGATTATATTAATGGCTAAAAGAGAATAACATCATTCATCCATGTCAGACAGGATTTCTAAGTGGAAGCTCAACAATGGACAATATTTATATAATGAGAGAAATGCTACAAATCTACAAAAACTGTAAACGACCTTTATACGTAAGTTTTATAGATTTGTCAAAAGTGTTCGATTCAATTTCCAAAACTATACTTATAGAGAAACTACGTTCATTACTTCCAAATACAGTAACTCTCTCCACCTTCTGAATAGATTGATTACCGGAAAAAGATACAAAATATTATATGGGGATGTTGAATCTGAAGCATTTAATTTACAAAATGGCGTACCTCAAAGAGACAGTTTGTCACCAACCCTATTTTCTATTTTCATGAATTCTATAACATAAGAAAGTTACTCTAAAACTGAAGCCATAAATGCCGTGAGAATTGGTGATTTCTGTGATCCATGCGTGATATATACGGATGACATTCTCCTAATGAGCAATGACAAAGCTGGTTTACTCAAACAACTTGAAATAGTTGACAACTTCGTCTATTTCAATGCTTTTCATATCAATTACGACAAAACGAAAATTTTGATTCATAATGACATACATGAAAATGATATCATAAACATCAGTTTGAATGATCATACAAAGCAAATTGACAGTTGAAGAACATAAATGCATAGGATTTTGGATTTGAAATCATACTAGAAAAACATTTACTTTCACTTTCTAAAAAAGGCAATCAATCTGCCTATTCAACTGCTTAAAAATTAAAAGAATTGGAAAACGTTAATGGAGCAATTGTAAGAAACACATTTGAAATGTTAACTTTATCAAAAATGCAATATGGTGGAGATTTTGCTTCTATAATAAATTACAGCTCCAATTCCACAAACGTTTCTATCATTTATCAATTATTTGTGGTAAAAACTGTTGCTGTGTAAATTTCCCTTCCATTTCATATCTGAGAAGACAGCGTTCTGTGCAATTCTTTTACCAATGTGAGTCTTACTCTGACCATCCGCTACGTGATCTTGTTCCCTCTCGAATGTCGCGCTCAGGACATCTGTGTCTGCCACCCTCTAAAACTTCACGTAGGCTGCATTCATTTTTTCCATGGATTTGTTGTATTGTGAATCAAATAGTTCCCGACTAGAGGATCTCTGTCTTTGCTGGTTTTATGTGTTGTTACTTTATTTTTTTCTCTTCCATGATGTTTCTTTTCTAAATGTGAAGTGTGTAATCTCCAATATGAAATTATGATTTTCAATGATAAAATATACACTTACTTACTTACTTACTTACTTACTTACAATATCAAACTCTCGTTTGATTGGTGAGTTTGTATTACTACCTTTGGAATTTTATATTCATAAAGCTGCAATCAATTTTTGGATAAAAATGATCTTCATTCAAAATAATAGTATTTCGAAAATTTGTTTTGACCAAATTTCATTAAAGTTGATTGACAAAAACTATTTGTATACATGGTGTTGGAGAATAGGACAACTGATCAAGCACGTTAATCTGTCACACCTAGATGAAAGCATAAACACTTCAAACATAACTATCAGACAATGTAACAGCATCGTTAAAACCAGGTTGACTGAATATTTTAGAGCCGAATGGATAAATGATGCTAAAAGAAGCAGAACTGGAACTGACTTCTTGGAATCAACACAATTTGATTGTCCCATAAAACGATATCTCTTTGGCCGACTGACCAAAATGATTGCTCATGTCTCACTCTTGAAGAATAAATATTTGCACTCGCCTCCAATTAAACCCTAAGAGCAGTCGCAGTAGGGACTTATTCCGCGACTTCATTTAGTCCATGGTTCCCTCTGCGACTCGTGTCTAATAAAAAGTGTCGTAAGTGGGAACATCACTAAGTCATTAGTCATGATTTTAAGCATCGAATATCTTCAGGTCATTTCTATCCTGCATGTGTTTATGCCTGCGATCGGGGATGTATACGAAAAAGCATCTAAAGACTCAGGTTCAGCTACAATTTGATCAAGATGTTGTATTTGACGACGATAAATAACGATTTGATAAATCTAAATGGTGTTTGGCTTCCTCAACAATGGCACATGAACTGTATGACCTAGAGATGGTTCTACACTTACCGCTGTACTTCTCACTTAATCACAGAAAACACAGACAATGGCCATTAAACCGAAAGCTAATGCGTGTAACTAGTAAATGTGGATAGAAATGTTGCTTCCAGCTTAAAAAATCCGATGAAGAAGTTCTTCTTGTAGCATTTGTAAAAGTATTGGCACAACTGTGAAAGTAGATGATATGTTATTGATGAATTTTCCTGCAAATATCTGACCAGAATCACATGGGTCAAACTTGTCGCCCATTTCAAGTTCTCTATAAATGATATGAACGTAGTTAGCGGTAAAAAGACAGAAAGAGTGATAGCACCTCCGTGATACAGTGATGACAATCAATAGTTTCGACTGCAGGATTATTGATAAAGAACAAACAGCGATTACTACTGGTGATTGAATCCCTCTATTTTGCGATGAACATGCCTAAAATAAGCAGACAGCGTGAGATAACCAGATGAGCTGCTTTCACTGACAAATGTGTGCATAAAACCCGTTTGTGCAGCTGCCATTGTGATCATTGGTATGGTCTGCGTAGACGAAACGCATCTTGTGAATCTATGCCTTATATTTCGATATAATTTGCCGTAAAATTGGGATTAAACCTTTCATATGGCTGACCTCCCATAAAGACAACTTTATCAGTAACACGTTTAAACAGAGATGGAAAACAAAGAAGATTGAAATGATCAGAATCAATTGACACAAGAAAATTTGAGAATTTGCAAAATTCATGGAGCATAAAATGTCTCCTATCGATAGTTTCGCAAATACTGGCGGTGGTTCAATGTGGCCCGCTGCACCATGGCCGTGAAGAACACAACCATTTGCATGTAAATGCTATCCATATTTGTTATTCATGAGGAGATGTTTAATAACTTTGATTTTGGGTCCTCAGGCTTTCATTTCATGCAGTAGCGCAGGTCACAATTTCCGTGCATCTGAAGGTGAAACTAATAGAAGTTGTTTTAATGAACTCTAATATCAGACCCATTTGCATGTTGGTTTTGATGATGAAATTGAATTTGAATATTTTATTAACAGAAAAATGAACTCACTCCACTGAGATGCGGCATCTGCAAGAACAAAGGAAGATGATGAGTTGTTGCTTGGAATGAACAACAAGTGGAAGAAATACTCACCCTCCAGTTCAGGCCTTGATATCTGACAGCTCACGTCTTCAAGAACAAAGGAGTTTTAGACAATGATAAAACGTTCACAACTCACAGTCTCACCGATGTTGCGATGGACGTCAAAGAATGTTCTCCTCCTCGACATGTTCGTCCTTGGACCCTGCATTCCATTATTCCTTGGTTTGCATGGCATTGACGATGTGGATGTGCTCACGTCTGCAAGATGAAGAACGAAAGTGTGATGGATGAGCTGTTTTCAAAGTGCGTCAGTCAAGGGTAGAGGCAGAAATCTGATCAATGAAAGAAATATCAAAACTTCCATTTTGTTGATCTAAACACACTAAGATTTCCCAGTCATTTTGCCTGTATCACTTGCACTGCTCCTTATGACTTGTTATAAATAGTTTTCTGACACGATATGTTCTGCTATCTCGCACACAGCTTTTATTTAATAGTTACAGATATATTATTTTTAGGCGTATCTAGCATAATAGATAGACCTCACTCAGATGGGCAATCATGATGCATGAAGTAAAATATGACATCCGAAGTTCGATTTTTGATGGACTATATATGCTTTATTAATCACCACTGTAATTTTGAATAATTGAATTGATGATCAATTATTTATTCATTTATTTATTATTATTTATTAATGTTACTCTTATTATTTGCATTATTTATATTATTTATAATATTCACATCGCAATTAATAATTAATAACATTTTGCATGGTTGCGATTTATTGCCATACCGCTTTCAAATATCGTGGTATCCATCGTCAGTGGCGATAATACAACAAACGGACAGGGTTAGATACAATTTTGGACTCGATGATGAACACATTTAAAAAAGAGACCCGGACAGTCGCAAGGCAAGAGTACAAATTAATATCTGTCAGCGCACATAGAAATAGAATTGATCACCAACTAAAATAAACTGATTTCCACACCACTGATGATGGATACCACGGTATCTGAAACCGGTATGGCAATGAATCGCAACCATGCAAAATCTTTACGGCTTGTAGTTTGTGATAATTTATTAATAATTTACTTACTGTATAATTTATATCATTGAAAGAAATTGATGACTTCAGAAAGCAGCAAGATAAGTGGATCCTGGGCATTTTTTCGAATTTTATCTATTCAAAAGTACAATGTTGATTGAACCAGCTTATCTAGGCCATCAGAAATCGAACTTTGAATGTCATATTTTGCTCCAGTGTAATATATCAAAGTTTGATATATATATCTGTCAAAGGGAAATCTTTTTCTACACACTTAACGTTTTTGAGTACTATTGTGGTATAAGTACTACTTCTCGGTACTACTTATTGTACATAATTTTGATATCAATTATTGAAAAAATGTGCAACATCAGCATTGACCAATTTATACCACTTTAACTATCGGTGACCTGTTCAAATTCCTTCTGCAAGTAATTGAGGATGTTTCTGAGTTTCAGCACTATCAATTTGGAGTCAAAACTGGCAGATAGAAAAAGTATAGCTCAGCTTGATAACAACCATTTCGTCAATTTCTGAAAAATCACGTTTTTGAACGCCTGGTGTAGCTTTCTGTATTCTGGTTGCGCTTAGGAACGCAGATGTGAACCACACTGACATACAGCAACATAATTATCATAGTTATTGCGGGTAACAAGAATATAGAAAGTTGTGAGATTAGTTTAAGCTTTTTGTGTTTTTTCGCGGACCCTATTTTTTCACCATCTTTGGAGCCATGCAGCTCCGTTCTATATACCCGTTGCCCATAGAAATTCATACAAGAATTCTTCTATACCAAGACAATGCTGCATGCAAAGTTAAAAAGTTGCAGCTGCGTGAAAAATCAAATTTTGAGAATTTCAGTATGTTTAACAGCGCACAAGTGTATTCATAATTTGGATGGCAACAAATTGCAGCTCCTCTTGGATTCAATTTGTATTTGAAAATAACTTGTCGATAGTAAAAGGATGTCAAATATTGCATGCTAAGATGGTTCCTATTTTCGATAAGTATCGTTATCTACAGATCCTAATCTTCTGCAGATGCCAATCTATCTACGGATATTTATCTAAGTATCGTTATCTGCGGATGTTCTTTGCTTCTACTGAAAAGTTTGTAATTTGACACACAGTAGGTATCTATGTATAGTGTAAAACGATGCCGTGTATATTACTGATTCATACTCTCAATTTAAGATCATTGTTCCCTTCTTTTCACGAATTTATCCTGGAATACATCCCATCAAATCCGGTTGTTTCAATCTCGCTGCTACAAATTAATCTGCCACACACGATGATGTCAGTGTGCTATTATTTTCACTACTAGATTAATAGCTTCATTTCATGGATTCAAGATGTTCAAGGCCCTAGTTAATGACGCATCCCATCCATTGCATCATCTCGCACCTCGTGTATTGACAATTTCAAGGATGTTCCAACCATTGAAAATCAATAAATTACATTACACATTACTTACAGATAAGCGTCATGTACAAATTTACGAATTTAGATGCACTCCCCAACTCCCTTCAGTTCATTCAACAGATTATTATTATCTGCAGCTTCTAACAAGATAGACTCAGGTATATTTGATGGTAATTATAAATTATTGAACAACTTTTTCCTTTAGGACTTTGCGCATGTATAGACATCTCTGAGGAAGATGGATGCGTTTTCAAGTGCTCACTTGACTGAGAACCAAAAGACTGTTGGTGGCGCCTGAGTAGCGGTTGCCGTATCAATCTCATGAGTATTGGTTTTGAGTATGGAGTTTTGTCCTCATTTTGAAAATGGCTCAATATTTTGGCGACCAAATACACAGGTCGAATTTGTAAATTTTGATGGAATGTCTCTGTTGATGGAACGAATTCCACTGCTTTGTATTCTAGTGCGTGTACGAGATCTCTATTTCCGATTTATGTTTGTAACATCATCAGCGGCATTTAAGAACTAGAGATAGATCTGTCGTGTTGTTTCCGTCTCATGATGATTCAACGAAGCATTGAAACATGCACGGCAAAGAATCTTGATAATTTTCTTTTCATAAAATATGAATATATAGAAATCTAAAATGTAATAACTCACCTCTGTAGAGTACCTCGTTCTTCGCTTTCAAATTCAGGGACTGCTGTCTGCAGCACTCCACATTCAGAGGCTGAAACCGCTCCTCTGCCATGCTTACGCGACGTCCACATCCCTGACAGATGTATGCCAGTCTCGACAACTCCAATTGAGTGATATTGGAAACATCTGCCAGTTTTGCAATGAATTCCTTGAAGGGAATCTTATTGCTGTCGACGTTCCAGCGGAATTCCTTCTCCCCAATCTTCACCATGAGCTGCGGTCTGTGCAACGTCACAGGCTCTGAGACTACATCTAGGGGCTCATCGGATCGGAGAATTCTATCTTTTGATAGAAGCATGAAGTTCTCCTCCTCAAACTTCCTCAGTTGCCGTCGCAACTCGCACACATATGGTGATTCTGTTAAAGGAATCCTTTGATGGGTTCTGTCCATCAGTTCAACGGTCTTATGTCTGATTGTAGTGACAAGTCCATTTTCGGGGATTCCTAACTGTCTTATTGTTCTTGATTTGTCCAGCGGCCTCTCATTATAGAAGAACGTAATTTTTGATGACCCGGGGATGACGTTCTTCAGTCTATAATGCGGTTTTACGGAGACGTGCTTGATATTTCCGTCAATATGAACGTCAATGTGGCGAGTAGGAGTTGGCGTGGGGCGTTTGGACTTCTGGGCTTTGAGAACTATTACTTCGGATCCCGTTGTTGTTTCCCCCACTTGTCGGAGAGAAGAGTCAACATCGAATTCGATCAGCCGGTCATCAGACATGAAGACCCAATGTCCGAACAACCCCAATTCCAGCTGCCATTGTGCAAGGACTTCACACAGATGAGTGTCCGGATGAAGGTAGTAAATTCTATCCAAGTTTACGTCATCAGAGACGATCATAACTCTCCATTGGGCTGAAAACAGAGATACAAGTTAATGTCAACTTAGAAAAATATATAACACTTACCGACACTCCTGAGTCATGTGAGCGGCTATTGTGAAGTCATCATAAATGTTCTAGAAATGAGTTTAAATATGCAGTGCAGTTGAACAGAAGTTAAACCGTCGACAACTCCTGCCGGTACTACAGAACTTCCCATACAGTGGCAGGTCAAGATGACGCAACTTTCCAACATCTTTGCATTATGTTATCGAATTCCACTCAAAATTGATTTGAAAGTATTTAATTTTCTTTATCTGAAACTGCCCATGAATTAATCAAAATATTGGGAAATTAGATAATTATTTTCCATTGAATGATTCATTCTCCTGTTCAATACCACTGAATATATCGTGTATAATTTCATAACATTTCTAATTGAGTAGCATGCAAGTATTATCTCACCTGATGAAGCTGTGGCCATTTTGTTATTCAGGAAAAGGAAATTACCTGAAAGACAACATGATTCTCTTGTTATCATCATATTCTACTCAGTCTACTCAGTCAGATCTGCGCCCTCATCCATTTGTACAAAAACATGTCATCATTTACAAGTTCATGCATCTCTTTTGAGGCATTGTTGGGTTTTCCGACTGTAAATTTACGTTTATACAGTGTAGCATTGGAGATCCCTTGAAACTCCAAACACTAATATTACACAGCACGTTGATTGGTTTAGTTAAATGAATAGGAGGCCTTATGTTTTTCTTAGGGTCGTCCAATGTCGCCTTCACTCGAGATCAGTGAGGAAATTATGTGTGAATAGCAAGGTATTATACATAAGTATTCTACTGCAATGAGCGTTCATTTGAAGGAAATCTTGATCGTTTAGTAAACATCTTGAATATTCCATTAAAGTATTTAATAAAGAAAAGCTTTTACAGAAAGGCACTTTTTTATAAATTAAAATCAATTATGTACAGAATCGTTTACCTAGCAGTCTGCTACGAATTTCACGAAATTTAGTACTTTATGAAAACATTGGAAATAGTTAGGAAATCGAGAATAGACACGATTCCTTTTGTGCACCTCCCTGTGAAACATGACCCACTTCTCCGACGCCAAAGTGTCTCATGACTTGTATTTCATACTGCAATTATTGTGCCAATCATCCGTCAAAAATAGAATTTACAAAACGATGATTCTACATTTGGTACAAGATGAAAATTATATTAGCAGTGAAAAATGGCAGTTGACGTTGTATTTCTGTGTTTTTACTGGTTTTTGTAGCAGAATTTTAAGTGTCGTTCCTCTCTGATATTATCGGAGTTTTTCAAATTACATTCCGAGTTTGTCAATTATTTGTATAGATTCAGTTTCAATCTATGAATTTATTAGTAATGAGCTACTAGGCTATTTACTTACGTGAAAATCTTCAAGACAAGTTACAAGACGAAATGAGAATCATTTTCATTTCAGTTCTATTTCATCAGATTTGACAGCCAATGATAAGATTCACGCATGAGCGACGTCATTGTCTGCTGCTCAGGGATTGGATACCGTTGACCTGACAACTGCGGCCTGGGAAGCAGCGTCGTTTCAGTTGACTTGTGTTTTGAAAGCAGTGAATGTCAGTCTGCTGCAGACAATGTTCTACCAGAAATAATGAAAACTGCGGCCTGGAAAGCATCGTCGTTTCAATTGACTTTTGTTATTCGTGATTTACAAATGGCGGCTATTATAAGCACAGACAGCCCTGAAAATACGATTTCGGTAGTCATGATGTTCGTATGATTTCACTTTGAAATCAAACCACAGCTTTTGAAAGTCAGAACAAAGGGATTCAACAGCTTGTTCACTCCACTTGGTTAGGCGAGCTCCCTTCAAATGACAAAACTCAGCCACATGAAAAAAGGCCGCATGTACCTTGCTGGTAACTGGGATACCCACAGGAAAGTACTTTTGCTTAAATGCATGTATGTTTTGTTCGTAATATTTGTCCAAAGTATCACCGCAACAACTGGCAACGACCTGGAAGTGAATTTTGCTTCATTAACTACATACGAATAATTTCTGAATAAAATGTAAGCCTACCTCTGCGAATTGTCGAACAGCATCGAAATTGCATGGGGTACCTACTTTTTAAGTATTTTCAAAATTCAAAAATATTTGAATTTGAGGTGCATCAAAAGGCTGTCAATGTAATATTTTGTAGTTTTTTGCATGCTTTATTTTCTTTTCCTTTTTTCATGCTTTTGTTGTTTCATTCATCATATTTTTATAGGAAAATATCCGACATCTGCAATTTTCGCAATATTTAATCTCCGTTATCTTGGAATCCCAGCTACTCCTGCAGCTTGTTACATGTAGATGAAATTAAATCATCGAATGGAATTTCTACATGTTAATGAAAAAGAGCATGCATAATTTGCCGTTTGCATTTAGCAACACCATTTCAATGTTGAAGGCAATCATTTTTTAAGAACCATTATTGTCTCAGAACTCTAATTTATGCAACTATTCAAAAAGTGCATTTTTGTTAACATTTTATTTCATTTTCAAAAGTTGATCACAAGACAATGTCTTAAAAGAGCATCGAGATCCCACCCCTGATTATTCCTTAAAAACTCCCCCGAAAATCATGAAAAACAAATCAAAAACGAAATCATTGTATAGGATTCGGTGGTCATTGTCGCAAACTCGCTCATCTCTGTTTAATAAATAGAAATTCAAAAGTGCAGACCTTTCAAAGAGTTTCAAATTCGGCTAAAAATGCACGCAAATGATTCCTTGATCGTCAATTTGTGGCTGAGTAGTCACGCTTGAGTTCAAGACTCTGTTCGATGGCTATGGTAAAATAGAAGATTCTGGAAGGAGAAAGGTTTTTGCGGATAATGTGAAACACTTCATCATTCACTTTGCTGTTCGTTAATTGTTTTTTACAACTTGTTTTAAAGATAATATTCAAGGAAAAGAACATCTCCTTCAAGTCAAAGAATCTTCTCAAAATGTCCCATTTTGACCGACATGGAAAGGAAGCTCTGACACTTGAAATCAATCGATATTTCTCATCAAATTGTCATAAAAAGGAAAACAAATTCAGAGCTTCTGAAATTTGATGATTCCGTTCATTCCTGAGAATCATGTGCCTCAATGAGGGCATGAGGTTTGAGAACAGGTAATTGATGGCACTACATCCTCCTTTAGATACAGAAAAATGGTCAACATCGATGTCGTGAGACAGAATTGACGCTGATCTGTTCTCTTGTCATGTTTGACGGTCAGACTTACAATTTCCAAACAAAGTGCAGAGCTTGATGCATCGATGGCTTCACACGCAGGTTTTAAGAAGTATGTAAGGATTCCTCATATCATGCCGGAAACTTCATTACGCGTCACTCACAGCGACCAATTCAATTTTCCCTCCGCAAGAAAATCAATCACATTGAACGACGGAACTTTCTGTCAATCGCTCATTAGAGAAAAGGAACCAGCACGGACAGTAACAGAATTATGACGGAAACGTCCGTCAATCGCTCATTAGAGAAAAGGAACCAGCACGGATAGTAACAGAATTATGACGGAACCTTCCGTCAATCGCTCATTAGAGATAAGGAACCAGCACGGTCAGTAACAGAATTATGACGGAACATTCCGTCAATCGCTCGGTGTTTATATCAAAATAGTGTTTATGTCAAAACTTGATAATGAGAATTTTTCAATTTGACTTAAAACCGTCACCAGTTTATTTATGCGTTTGCTTTTTGACTTTTGTTACTTATTCTTGTCTACATGCATACTCAAATTGTTCCGTGATTGTACCCCACGATTATCAATACTGGGGTTTGACGAAATACACGATTATTATTATTATTATTAGAGAAAAGGAACCAGCACGGACAGTAACAGAATTGTGACGGAACCTTCCGTCAATCGCTCATTAGAGAAAAGGAACCAGCACGGTCAGTAACAGAATTATGACGGAACCTTCCGTCAATCGCTCATTAGAGAAAAGGAACCGACACGGTCAGTAACAGAATTATGACGGAACCATCCGTCAATCGCTCATTAGAGAAAAGGAACCGACACGGACAGTAACAGAATTATGACGGAACCTTCCGTCAATCGCTCATTAGAGAAAAGGAACCAGCACGGACAGTAACAGAATTATGACGGAACCTTCCGTCAATCGCTCATTAGAGAAAAGGAACCAGCACGGTCAGTAACAGAATTATGACGGAACCTTCCGTCAATCGCTCATTAGAGAAAAGGAACCGACACGGACAGTAACAGAATTATGACGGAACCTTCCGTCAATCGCTCATTAGAGAAAAGGAACCAGCACGGACAGTAACAGAATTATGACGGAACCTTCCGTCAATCGCTCATTAGAGAAAAGGAACCAGCACGGTCAGTAACAGAATTATGACGGAACCTTCCGTCAATCGCTCATTAGAGAAAAGGAACCAGCACGGACAGTAACAGAATTATGATGGAACCTTCCGTCAATCGCTTATTAGAGAAAAGGAACCGACACGGACAGTAACAGAATTATGACGGAACCTTACGTCAATAGCAGTGAAAAGGTTAATAAGGCTGAGGATAAAAGTGACAGAAACCCATCGAATTGCTAATTTAACAAACATTCCCTCTCCAAGGTTGAAATGACCCTCAGGATTTGTGAAGTACTGTTATTCCTTCTGTTGGTTTTAGCGAATTACCCCCTGAGGAAGAGCGAACGGTTGAAACGCGTAGGGGTTGTACATATCTTTTAATTAACTATTTTAATCTGGTCAATAAATTTCAAGGAGAGACGAGAGCTGTTTTTAGCATCAACTGAAGTATGAAGGGAATGGTAATCAGATATTCACCATATATTTGCCACATATGGTAATTACATAAAATATCAAGCAAGTCAAGTTATGACAACTACAATCATCTGCATGCAACCAGAGAAATAAGATGCCTAGAAAACATTCTTGGCAAGAAATTCAAAAATTAATCGAATTACTCGTGTAAAGGATTCGGACTGGTAGAATTTCGTGCCAAGGCTTCGAATCCGCTCAATTTAGTTCTTGTCACGGATTCTTTGTTTTTATAAATGTTCTATAAAAGTGACCTCTGTGTGTGATTTTGAACTCTCAGTGATGAACGGCAAGAGGATATTAGGGAAATTCCAAATACTCTGGTCAATTCTCATTGCAATCAACATCGATGGGATTCGGTTAATTTCGGCTCTATTCTTCACTGAATCAGTAGGAACACATTGATACACGTTGAACACTTTTAATGTTTAGTTCATTTGGTTTCAATATTACGAGATATTTATCTGACTCTTATAATTAACTTCTGTTTCATTATTTCTACAACTATAATTTACAGGTAGGTCCGTAGTTCTTACTTCTTAATCAAAATCACTTTTATATTTCTTACGTGATCAGAATATTTATCACTGATGTGAAGTTTCAAGTGCGCTCTCATTTTGTGCAATCCGCTTCATGCATCTGAAGAATATTCATCTTATCATAAACATTTAGGGCCACACGTCCTGCAGCAGATAGAATCGGTTCTTTCAATTTTGATTCATTTTATGCTACAAATAAATGTGAAAACTTGAACATCCATTTGATGGTCATATACAGGAGGTTGTTCATTTGGCTAGGAAAAGAGAAAGTAATTTTATCACTCCTTCGATTTATTGACCAAAATGTAGAATAAAACTTGTGATTAAAGCAGCATTTTCTAGTCACAATTTTTAAAACAGACTGTTTTAATCAAAATATACTTTGCTTAATAAATTGGTGAATGAATCGGATGAGTGATGGAATTATTTTGAATTTTGGTTCTCCTAAAATGAGCTTGAGCAACTATTGTTGCGCCACAGAATATTAAAAATGTTGTTTTGACTTCCAAAACCTCAAGATATTCTGGGCTGTTTTGGAGGAGCTGGTCTTTATGCTGTTTGACGTGTAATTCGATCCGCACAGTTTTTGCGTGGCACTTTGATCAAATATTCTGGCAACCAGAACAAAGTCCTGTTGAGAACGAGGCCGTAAAGGAGACTTTCACCGAATGATTTGTACCCTCTGCCTACTACGAATCTGCGCGTCTGTCGAGCTCTAGCTGGCTTCTCTTGGTGTTAGTTTTGCGAAGCAGTCCTCACGAAAACAATTGAACGTGATCAATATTGCCAGACAGTGTGACCTTCCCGACATATTTTCCATAATACAAAGATTTTATGATTCTTTGAAGGGACAAAAAAACAGTTTGATTCAAATTATTGCTAGCACATCTCAAAATTTAGTTATTTATCAGTATTTTAATATTATTCGATTTCAACTAAATATAAGTTTTAATTTCAATTTGCTGTCCTAATTCCATTATACTTGTGAATGAAAAACATCACATTTCAACAAGTAGCAATGTTTTATCGATGAAATTACAAATTTCTCCTAAAAAGCTTCCCATGCATCGCAGTTAATCTGTCAAATAGGGTGATAGATTTGATTAACCACAGAAAAATAAACTTACAATTCTGTAGACCTACAATATAATTTGAGTGATATTTTTAAAACAATCATGCTTTTCCACATTTACGATACAGCTTGAACGGCTGTTATTGAGTGACCACTCATACATTGATAAAGTTAAAGCACAATTCCCTTTGTAACCTTTTCATTTTGAAATGCTGATCTTTCTATGATAGAGGGCCTATGGGGCTGGGAAACATAATTTTTGAGATTGTCACAATTATGGAATGACATAATTCATGAAATGGTGTCCATAACCTGCAAAAAGTAGCTCAAATAATTCTCAATGCATGCTTCGTATTGTCATGTGCATATTCAAGAAGTAGGAGAACGGTGCTTCAAAAATATTCACGAATTTATGGCATGAAAACTTTAAACTTAAAAAGTCGTTGGCTGCACGGTGGTTGAATTATCATGAAAATTACTGAAAAACGTTACTAGAAAACAAAGTCTAAATTTGAAATGTACCGTTCCGATGTAAACTTTGAAAATCACAATGTAAATCATGACAAAGCATTGAAAATTGCCAAAGTTAATGTATTTTAAGGACAATTTCAAAAGAAAGAAATACTTTTCTTTCTCGGGTAGAGAGGAATCCACCACAGAGCCTGAACACAACCACATTATCAACCACATGGTATCAACAAAACAAAACTTGAAATGATACTAAGTTGAAATCCATCATGGAGAATTCAGATGACAATCGGATAAGCAATATCGATGGCATTGATTTCATCTCTTCTACTGATAGAAATTTGACATCATTCATGATACAATATTATGAAAATTCTTTGATCTACAGTTAAGTATGCTTTATTAACATACATATGCGACTATAGTAGAAAGAGAAGCATCTGGCAGGTTTTAAAGTGATGATGTGCTTTAAAGTTTGAGATTATATGAGCTACAGTCGATTATTTAGCATCAAAAAGTGATAATAATACATTAGAGCAATGGGGGTCCAAGAGAATCTGCTTTGCGGGCGGAGGAGCTTTTATCTATGGCAGTACAACCGTTAACATAGTCCTCACAAGTAGTTGAAAATGACATTCATCTCCAGCCTTAACTACAGACCAAGTCCCCATTACCTAGTGTTGCTGCTTATGTTGTGATGCGTTAACTATTGCTCATGCAAAATATGGTACGGTTTAGTGATGATGTATTAGTTTCATTAGAGTTTCTACTCTGTTGAATCTCTACTCGATGGATTTTGCAAGGCAACTTGATCTAGCGTCAATTCATTTCTTTCATTGCAGAGAACATCAGACACCTTCAAATTCTTAGAATTCACCAAACAATGGAATGCTGCCCAGTCGGCGCTCATCGTCATGTCAACGCTATCCAAGTCATGGTGTGAGTGAAGAGGATATTATTAGAATTCTGTCTCCTGCACGTCCACCTTGAATGACACTGAATTAACACAATGATGTCTTGCAAATGTTCAATTCATGAAAGAAGTTTGTTTCACCGATTGTTTAATTTTGAGAGAAGACTTTCATCTGTCTGGTTTCTCATTTCTAAATATCCTCTTATGGACTGCTTTCAGCGCTCAAACGTTCAGTGCAGTCTTAATCATGAACTAAATCTGATTTCTGCCATTTTGTTCATGACAAAGACGACGCCAAATGACGTGAAATGACAATCACCCGCTATTCAATACCCAGTGAATCCACAGGGGCTGAAGGACACCGATTTTCTCCCGGTTATAATGTCTCTGAGGAGGTCCAGCAAAACACTTCTATGAATGTTTGGTTTCCTTTAAAGGACAAAATGTTCAATATGCGACTATTTTTCTTCAAATCTGCTTCAACTGTGTCTATCATTATGTCGTTGAACATGAAATATAGTCAAATTGTCAAAATAAACCATCTGTGTGATCTAGGGCCACATTCATTTAAGGGACCCATTCTGTGTCCCATTATCCCATTAGGGTACTTGTGACGCATGTCTTCCATATCACATGAGCCAGGGATTTTTATAAAGCATTTCTACTGGCTGGCCATTCACTTGAGATGGCACTTGAGGACTATGCACCCAAGACAGCATTTCTCTAACAGACTGTCGCTCACATTGATGTTCACTTTGATGACCTTTTTCCCACGCATCCCAGGGTGCGTCTCAAATGCACTTAAGGGTTTCTATTTCTAAGTCTCAGGCTGTGTGCCAAGTAACTAAATAAATGTGTAATTAACATTGTGTAGCAAGAGTGTAGTCTATAAGCCCGCTCATCTTATATTCTTGTTCATCTCGCATGCGTGTCATTCATTACGGCATACATTTGGTTGTAAGTAAACTGGCAAACTTGGGCATTGATTAATACGACCGTGTTCCTAAAGTTCATTTCTTTAATATTTTGCTGCATATTATTATTTGATAATTTGATTAGTAAAATTCTTTTTCGATAAATAATGAGTTTTAGTGAGCTCAAATAAATTGGTCTGTCGCATCGAGGATTATCAATCAACCTTCCTTGAAACGCTTCCACCACTCAAAAATAGTTGATTAAGATGGTGGTGGGTGCTCTATTCCTGCTTCGAATAATTGCTGGTAAATTTGGATTTCTGTTTGACCCGCGTGGATTCATGAGGCAAGCTGGAGATTGTTTGGAACAACGGGCTAGATGTACTTTCTGTTTCATGATGAGGAAAGACCATAATGGTTGATGTTGCCAATTCTTTATCAAAACACCAAACAAGTTGTTATGCCGGAGATGTTTCGTGCCACCTTCGGTGAACGTCATTATGCTCTCATAATGCTGTCCACCATATATATATTTCTTATGATGATGTCCACCGAACGTGGCTCGAAACATCTCCGGCATAACAACTTGTCTGGTGTTTTGATGAAAAATTGGAAGCATTATGGCCTTTCCTCATCATGAAGCAAGAAGCTCCAGTGGCGTGCGGTGCCACTTATCGATAGGCATACGATGTGCAGAATCGAAATTTGATTTTTAAACCGCCCATTGCCTCAAAGTTGGTACATCGCCTTTGCACATCATAGCATTAATCATATTTAATATCGAAAAGGCGGTAATTTAGCTTCTAGAATCTTGAAAATTCTCATTACTCTGTTGGCTGCTGTTGAAATTATATAAAAGCTATTTGTTCTAATGAATGTCATGTTCTGCGTGAATATAGTATGTGGAATTATCTAAAAATGAAGTCCATCCTTCTTGAATTTTTGACGAAGTCATCGATGACATCATGTAAAGAACCTTCTAGCTTCATCTGTAGGTTGCACATAAAGTTTTCACAGTTGATATTCAGACTTGAGTTTCACACAGCCACGGAAAATCGTCGTATCGACGAATATACGCATTTCCGTCGTTCGACGCTTCACTGCGTGCATCTGAAGTTTTGGAATCGGCCGCCCAGCTTCAACAACGATTGCTTTGGCAAATATTCTGCCAGAGAATGCCGGCTATTTATAACAAATTGGTAACATTGTCGAAGATAGTTCCACATTGTAAATCCACTCTCTACTTTGTTATTTTCTCTCATAACATGATGATGGAGTACCAATATAACCCATCGGATCGGGACATACACTGCATACCAGGGATGCGGAGTCCTATCATTTTGATAGGACTCCGACTCCGACTGCGGGTGGCAAATATATAAAGCCTAGTTTTTTGAAAAATTAACTGGTAACCTACATCATAGATCATTATAGGCTTACACTGTAAATCGCTGGATACCAAAATCACATACAAACATATACCAAAATCACATACAATTTGAAACTAGCATCTGATACGAGATTCTGGTATGTCTACAGAGATCTGGTATGTTTTTCATACGAAATCTCACTTACTTTCGTATGTGATTGGTATGTAGTGATATGAGGTATTCTATCTGTGATTGGCTCTTTTACACAGAAATACGAATTGTTGGTATGTTTTATATACGAGACCCGATGCAAGTTCATCCTTATTCGTATGTCTCTGGTATGTGTTTCGTATCAGCAGCTTAAAGTCACATAGCAAAAAATATATGTATTACATACTACTGTCAAATATTTTTTTTCAGTAATACCAGTCGTGAATATTGTTTGTTTGATAGAGTGATATTTAAGTACATTAGATTTATTGTGAATTTTATGCTCCACGAATATGTCGTCGATGTTACTTGTCTAGCAACATTAACAGGACGTTTACTTAACTCTTCTTTATGACCCAAGTTCATAAATATAATTTCATTTAAAAGATACCTTTAGTGAAATCTTGTTGACTTATATATCTCAAACATAACTATTTTTTGCGTTCATGAATTATAATGTGTTTTTATTTCGGATTGATAATATGCTTCATTTCAAAATTACATTATGCATAATTGTTGATGGTTGAATACTTATTGATTATTCATGAAATGCATTAGACTTACGTGTATTAAAATCGAATTTAGTATTGAAAGTATGCCTTTTGAATGTCATTATCTCACTACTTACAAAAAAGTAATAACATTAGTGTGATCTTTATTGACAAAAGGCCTTAAATCAACATATATTAGAAATCATTGATGGTTTCTTTTAACATTGTGCTGGTATGGCTTTAGTATGTAGAGCATACCACATTTGAAATAACATACGAAAAGCATACAAATATATACCAAGAGAATACAGAAATATACCAAAAAAGTATTTTGGTATGCATCCTTCGTATGTGATTGGTATTGAGCGATTCACAGTGTAGCTGAACAATCATTGCTGTATCAATTATCATTCATTTTCGATGAAAGTTTATCAAATGTCGCTTTCAGCTGGATGCATGCTACTCGGCTCCTCCCATCTTCTTGATGTGTGCTTCACACGGCTTTTCTTCAGTCTCTACCAAGCAGGGAAAGCCCCATCCTTCTCCAAAAACTATGAGCACACTTTCCATTTTAATATGCGCTTTGGAGTAGCCATCACACACGATTAACGTGAGGGCAAGAGGCAATGTTCTCAAACAAACTAGAATTTCATTTTTGTCTCTGACCTTTGGTCCGTAGGTGTGATCGAGGCTAGGAAGGCTCGTCTTCTCTACTAAATCACCGAGTAAAAAGACAATCCTTTTTTCACTATCACGGTTCATTCCCTCAACTATTACAAGCTTTGCATGCACTGCTGTCTCTGTACTTTTGCTTGACGGAGAAAGTTGACATCAAGGCAGTGACAGCCATGGACGAGAATAAATCATTTGCTTGTATTATATTTCGGGTCTAGTCATAGGCCGGAGTCTGGAGTCCTATCATTTGATAGGACTCCGACTTCGACTCCAGCAAAAATGATAGGACTCCGGGACTCCGACTCCGCCTCCCTGCTGCATACATGCATACAAGTCATTCTGTCAGTCTGATGAGGTCTGGTCTATCCGGCTCTATCACTATAATTGTCCCTAAAGTTCGATAATTTCGCCGAATGCACTCAGCATTTCATTTCGCAGCTTTTTGTACAGGAACTTCGCGAGAAGGCAGCGAACACAGACTGCGAGTCAGTCGATGCAAATAGATAGCACCAGTGAATGCGGCGATGCCTCACCGTTGTTAAAGCTCTTTAAGATGTGATTCCCTTGCAGAAAACAGCTTTCCACTGGATTTCATGCAAGATTCAGAGTCCAAATTATTATCAGTCTTAGGAAAGACATGATTGGCTCACTTACAGGTTTTCAGCAAGGCATTCGCCGCATGCATCGCATCTATTGACCGCACGCCACTGAAAAGCTCAAAGATTTTCACTGAACAAGGTCAGTGTGAAAGTGAATACAAACAGACTAAGCACTTTGAATTTCATGAGCTGCACGCCTATTGCAACAGCGTGTCAGTTAAGATAAAATGATGTGAATGCCTGCAATCATTTCATGGCACAATTTTCTTTAGAAATAAAAAAATCATATTATCACCATATCTATGAAAAATGTACAACAGAACTACAAGCTTCTCACATTTCTATGGGAATTCCCACAACTGAAATTGCTATTCCCATCTCATGGGAAATCCCATTCCCACTGTAAGCCTGATGTTTACTGAGGCGGACTGCCGATCATGTTATAATTCGGAAAGACTCTGACTTCAACTGCAAAGATTCAGATGGTTCGCTGACTTGATTTTCCGAGAATTTTGATTTGTCAATAAGTGACTTTTTTCTCTGATTAACACACTCTTGAAGTTATCACAATGTGTAGCGTTGTAGAATCCTAGGCTAGGTGGAGAAGCGTCTACGGGCCACTTTTTTATTGACTTGAATACAACGGGAGAGGAATAACTTTCATATTTTTGATCAATTCACTGATGCCAACCGGACGACAAAATGATGAAAATCCGATAACTGTTTTATGATGCAGCGATTTATGAAGCATTCTGCGGTCTGTACAGCACAAAACAATGATCAAAGTAACAGGTTTCTTGCTCGGCATGACTCTCTATGTGAGTTGGTAAGTTTCCTCTGGACGTAATTCACAGATATCTCTTTCATGAAGATGTTATTCGAAGTCTACAGTGAACGACTTTCTCATGTGATTGTCGTCTTTGTTTCACTGCCAACAAACTAAGAGGAAATGATTTCTACTGACATGAAAAATGTCTTATTTCATATTATCTAGGACTCCTATCTATGGGCATGAACTGGGACCCGATAACTACATGCGTGATCCGAGTTCCAATGTGATCTGGTAATGATCTTTATGTCTGCAATTGTTTTGTGATTACAATCAAGTGCTTTGACTTAATTATTTATATTTTGTAGCCAAAAAGTACCATTTTAATCTTCAATGCAAAGTTGTAGGGCCTATATAGGGCATAATCTGCAAAACTAGTAATCGTGAAATACTGATTCGTATTTGAGGATCCCTAGTCTAAGCTGCTAGAAAAATAAATAAACATTTAAGAGACAAAAGAGGCTCTACAGAAATATTCATTGCTAAATTAGTAATAATTCTTATATTTAATATGTATTCTTCTTCGCAATTTCAAGCAAGTAAGTATTTTCGGTCACTATACACAATTAATACACATCAGAATTCGGGATCCATACAGAGTAAGTTGTCAAAAGCATGATGGTAGTGGAGTAGTCAGAATACTAAGTTAAACAAAGAATATAAAGTGATTGTCTTCTTTACAATGAATATTTGAAAGGTTTTGGACCAACTTATAAGCCTATATGTTCAAAATGAACATAATGCACACTTCAATTCAACACAACAAAGAAGTTAGCTACATAAATAACAATGAATTATAATGGATGAGAAAAAGGACACCTCTCACCGATTCAAAATAGCTTTCTGTTACCTTCTTTACCGTTTTAAATCATTTATGTGTTAGTCCCAAATTCCTTATATGGATGACTGAAAATATTTGAATAATATTAGGTAACATACGTTGTCCTAGTTATTAAAGCATCCTTAATTTAAAGAAATATTCCAATTATTTGGTAGCCTCATGCGCAGTTCGTGCTCCATATATTGATGAATAAAGACGATATTCATTTTATAACATAGAATTGACTTTTCATAGAAATCATTTGTATTGTAGAAATTGCACCAAATCCGATGTAACAAAATGCGAAAAACGTTCGGAACAACTGACATGAACATTAAGCATGAGTAGTGAAAACTGTGCCCTACTTGCGAGGGATAGGTACATGGATAGGTACATGTAAAAAATTTAGTGTTATCAATAGGTACATGGATAGGTACATGTAAAGTTTAGTGTTATCAATAGGAACATGGATAGGTACATGGATAGGTACATGTATAATTTAGTTATCGATAGGCACACGGATAGGTACATGTATAATTCAGTGTTATCAATAGGAACTTGTATGAGATCTGTTTTACTGGATAGGTACATGTGTTTGGTACACTGTGTTTCGGAACGTCTATGATCGAACTTGTGTGGTTTGGTTCTGAGCACTTGGGTACGTACCGATAGACGTCCGTTGTTTGATTTTGAATGGGTTTGCTCAATTGCGACTATTGTGACAATTATTTTAAATGTAGCACTATTTAGATGTGAAACTTTAATGTGCAGTTATGATTTAGTTGCTCCCCAATAAGAAAACCAATTCCAGAACTATGTTTAAAATGAAAAGACAAGAGATTTACAATGTAAGTTTAATTTAAGCGTGAAAAATAAATGACGGGTGCAAATCACGTCCCTCAGGCGACTCCATGATCTTCAGGAAGTCATCACACCACTCATGGAATGTTTGATTTTTACTAAAGTCATGGTCACACTCGTGTACCGGACACTTCACCGGTAGTCCATTCCGCCTTTGAAGTGCTGACACGGTCAAGGTTTTCCAAAGGGCCACTTTGCAGCCGCAAGAGAGATGCATGGTCATGTCCAAATGACCTCCAATAATGACTTGGTTGTCATTTTGAAAATAAAATAATGGCTTTGAGGACATGCTTCTTGTTATGGAACGTTGAGGATAAGTACTTAACAGTTTGGAACAATGACATCCTTTATATAGTTATATATATTCTTTAGGGAAGTTCGGTACCTCTCTGATTGGCTGTTAGGATTTCCTTTGTTTAAAAAGTATATAAGTCCGAGGTTTGTACCAATTCTTATCAAAGGTTCTAATCCTCACGTTTACAAGTTACAATTATTTTAAATCTACAAGTCATAATGGATCGCAAACAGAAAGCCGCAGTTGAGAACGGTACTGCTGATCGTACCACTTCGCCAGTGGAGCGTACCAATACACCTCCCCAATCTCCGATGGAGCGATCGACAACACCAAACGAGCCGGTGGTGTTCACCCAAGCCCCTGCATCGCCCGACTACTCGAGTGATGAAGATAGTGACGTATCAATCGAGACGATGCGTCACATGAATAAGAAGTCCATGCGAACGCCACTTTATGGACGGGTCACGGTCAAAGTCAAGAACGCCCCGAAAAAGTACCACACCAAACGGGTGTTCATGAGGATGGAGCCGAACGAGCGGAACCTCACAACCGCTCTCGAATTTTCGGTCATCGACCTTGACACACCACGTCGCTGTCCCTGTGCGCCCAAGAAGACCAGGATCCATGTTCAAGTGGACTTGAAAAAACTTGTACCCTTTCCTTACCTTGATGACATTTAGTGTGTTTTTTCTTAATCTCTTTATTTAATATTCATTTGTATATATGAACAGACTTGTTTTATCATTTCACAAATCGGTCTTCAATTAAGGTCTGAATGGGAAAGGGGAATAACTATCTACAATTAATGATGTTCAATAACTGAATTGAAACAAAAAAAATCAAGTATGAAGACTTCAACTTGAAATAAATAGGAACATATAACTTTTAAAGAAACAGTTATGTTGTTAATTTTAAAATGCTTGTAGCAGTCCAGGATGATATCATACATGTGTCATACACGACACCATAAGAATGAGAATGAAAAGACCTTTAGAATGATATAAGGTATGTACCTATTCGATGGGAAAATCCTAGTTGTATGCAACTGTATGCAAGCAGACAAATGTTAGATTTTTAAATTCACTAAGTTTTTAACCCATTCTTTAAAGACATGTAGCTCTCTAGTTTTATGTCATACATGTGTCATACAATACACCATTAGAATCAGCATGAAAAGAGCATTCGAATGATATATTGTATGTACCCATTTGATGAAAAAATCCTAGTTGTATGCATCTGTATGCAACTTGAAAAATTCCAAGTTTTTTTACAAAAATGACTAAGTTTACAAATTTTCAAAGTTAAAGTTTTACAACCTAAAATGACCATAATATACAAACCTCTACACTTGACCTTGACCTTAGACCTGACCTTGACCTTTGACCTTCATACACTTCATACACGGCGGGGGGGGGCCTCAAAATTTCTCGGACGCTTCGCGCCCTCGAAATTTTTCGGATTATAGGGTAAATAAATTTTCTCGTGCGCTTCGCGCACTCGAAAATTTATTTACCCATGGGTTCCGGGTGCCATAGATACTCTTCTTGCTTCCCTAACCCTAACCCTAACCCTAACCCTAACCTTAACCCTAACCCTAACCCTAACCCTAACCTTAACCCTAACCCTAACCCTAACCCTTAACCCTAACCCTAACCCTAACCTTAACCCTAACCCTAACCCTAACCCTAGCCTTAACCCTAACCCTAACCCTTAACCCTAACCTAGTATTTTAATTTGATTATTTGAATTTTGGCGCGAAATTCAAATTTTCGAAAAAGTCTTTAAATTTGATTATTCGAATTTTGGCGCGAAATTTGAATTTTCGAAATTTAGCGCTTAATTCAAATTTTAATGTTCTATTCAAACCACACGTTTTATATCTTCAAATATGAATCATTATATGACTATTAATAATAACATGTATATCAAATAATACATCAGTCCATCAGTTCATATTACTTTGAATTCACTCTACTGTTTACATGTAGAAATCTTTCAACACATATGATGGCACTTCACTCTACTGTTTACATGTAGAAATCTTTCAACACATATGATGGCACTTCCATTTCTAAGGTTAAAAATAAACCAGCTGTTCCAATTCTTGTTTGAGTTATCAATTTTGTTTAACCGTACCAATTCCAGGATGTGATGTCATAAGGTCTTTGTTCATAGTTGCTTTGTCAATTTCATATATAAAGAAGTTGCACACAACGAATTTTCACTCATTTTCAAATTATTTAGTGTCCATAACAGACGTCGTTCTTCGTTCCTCCGTTCTCCGGTTCTTATTACAATTCTAAAGTGAGTTTCATTGTCATGTTCTGCTACTTTATAGGATATTCGGGAGTAGGAACATTATTAAGTTTTTATAACCAAATAGCTTTAAATATAGAAGCTTGGGTTTTTAGGATAGGAACACTTTATGTTATATTATTAACCATGTTTTTTTATTTTCTTCCTATATTAAGTCATCCAGAAGAGACATGACTGTATAAGTCTGAGTAAAAGTGCAATTGACATCCGTATTTTTACACATTCTTTCTAAATAAAAAAGATGTTTAAATAAAAATTCAATGTCATCTGATAGTTGATGTATGAATTCAAATTTGTTTAATCAAACGAATTGATTAACGGTTGAAATTTTCGAAAATTTTACTTTCGTTCTATTATGTTTATTTCAATTTAAAAGAAATATAAATCAGCTGCTCCATAAAGTTCAAACTTGTTTAATTAAACTAATTTTTTAATGGTTGAAATTTTCGAAATCTCATTTTCATTCTATTATTATTTCGTAATTAAATAATGATTAATCAGCTGTTTCCAAATTTTATGTCTTTTTATAAACAAACCCTTTCAAATGAAATTAAACTTTCGAATCTCAGTTTCTATTTCATCCATAAATTTATTTCTTCTTAAGATTTGTCTAATATTAATCTAGTACTTAATAAAGCTTTGAAGGTGGTACATAAATGATTTCTTATTTAATAAGGGATTAAATTATAATAAAAGTTTTTTATCCTCTACAGAAATGGTTCGACATGAGAGTATCGCACGACAACGTCTCGTCTTCCATTTTTGTGAGACATGTCAACTGCCCGTTCGACATGCCAACAAAAGCGGGCACAAGGAGTGCACCTTCCGAGAAGACTGCTCCTACATCTACTGCCTTTCCTGTAGGACGTATGAAAGGAGTGATATGAAGGCTAACACCGATTCGGCGAAGGCATTCATTGTTCGTCATACCCCCTGTGCTCTTGAGAATGGACGGAAAGGGATCAATTTGACTTCTAGTAATGAAAAAAAGAAGTTGCAACGCCTCTTTTCGAAGGACAGGCCGGTGGAAGGTGTTTTATCCCAGGTGGACGAACCTCAACAGCCTCCCAAGAAAGCCCCTAAGTCTCGCGCTCCCAAGAAGGCCCCTAAGTCCCGAGAATTTGTCGACGAGACTTTGAGCGATTTTGAGGTAAGTGATGTCAATCCTAGTTTCAACGAATAACTGATCCACTGGGGATGGATAAAATGCTACTTCATTAAGTCAATATAAGCATATGTCGTTTACACATTTCAGGATTTGGTGATGCCCCCACCGAAGAAGACAAAGGTGTTGGTGCAGAAAAAACTCATCGTTAAAGATGTGAGAATCTATTTACTTGGGTTATCATTCATATGCATAATTAAATCAATGTTGTTAAAACATTTCAGACTGAACCACCTCAAGCGATGACAGTCGGGTTTGAAGATGGAAACGTGGTGGAAAACTTGCGAAAGGTAACAAATTAATTTGCTTAATAGTTTCTAAGGAGAAATCAAATATGAATCTCTTTTTTAGCTGTTTCCAAGTGTTCAATCAATCCCCGTATGCCCGAAGCTGCCTCGAGGGAATTCCCCAGGAGACAAAAAACTCGCTTCTAGCCCCGTAAGTGTGATTGCTGTGGTCTACGCTCAGATAACAGACAACAACAACACCTTGAAAACCTGTCTATGTCTATCTCTTTATATAAACATATTGTCACATTTTTCCACTGCAGGCTGTGCGATCTCTATCCCTTAAAAAGCATAGGAGCTTTTTAAGCACGCCAGCGACAACCACGTCCATTGAGGACAATGAGGAGAGGCCCTACTCCATACGCGAATCATCCTCATCCGAGGATTCTGCAACATCATCCTCATCCGACGATTCTCCAACATCGTCATCCGATGATGACGATGAATCTGTTACTAATGTAAGTATGAAGCTTGGTTAACTGCTTCAGTGTAGAATTTTCTATTAAAACATTTTGAAACTTACTTTGTTGACAATTATCCTAATAAACAATTGTTTCCTTTGTTTACCGGAGTCCGTCATGTGTGCCTCACAGGCAGAGGTGTCCTTCGGCCACATCCGGGCATCCCCCAGCTGGAGCGTCCGCCTGCCGCTGTCCCCGATGATGACGCTTGCTCCTCCATCCCCTGTGCGTCCTCTATCGCCCGCAGTTCCTTCTTGTCCGGCACCTCCGATCCCACCCCCTCCAACGCCCGCAGCTCCTTCCTCTCCGTCACCTCCGATCCCAGCCGCAGCTCCTTCCTCCGCGACACCTCCTATCCACGCCGCAGCTCCTGCTACAGTTCCCAAGGCCCCTCTCCCAGTGCGAGAGTATGATGTCGACCTCGACACAACGACGGAGGAAGACATTGAGTCCAAGCTACGGCGTTGCCAAGAGCGTCTGAAGGAGTCCGAGGCTCGTGAGGCTCAGCTAATGCACGACAACAGAGGTTTGGTTGAGTCCTTACAAAATATAACTCAATCAAACCTCCTGTTGGCCTCGCAAGTGACCAACATTCAGAGACATGACAAGGAAACATTGGTGCACATCGAGTGCAGAGACAATGTTATTAGTAAGGTGCGTCTAACGAGGATGGACGACTTGGGTGGCTGCAGTGAAAGCTGCAGCCACTTGAAGTTGTACCACAATGGTATTGTGAAATGTGTTAAACTTTGACTTTTTTTCTTTGAAAATTAATTACTGAAAATTTTATGTGTTTTCTCTTTACAACAGATCGGAACATACGGTATTGGCTGGTGATGACGCTGACGTCATTAGATGGTAGATGTATATAAGGGCTTGTTAATTTCAATCCTCATCAATAATCATGGTTGTCTGTACCAAGTGTGGAAAAGTGTTCACTCTCATAGGCAATTTGCAACGACATGAAAAATTTTGTAAGTTAGGAAAAACATATCAATGTAGCAAGTGTCCATATAAGACGAATAGGATGGATAATCTTAAGAGGCATAAACTTGTATGCAATAATAAACCGAATGATAGCATAACAGAGTCAAATTCAAATAATCAAAATAGATCTACTTCTAAGCCAACAACCAGCGCTTCAACTAACATACAAAACTTTATGCAATACTGCTCTCGGTGTGGCAAAACGTATAACTCTATAAGTAGATTTCGACAGCATATGAATGTACATAACACAAATAGTGAGATGAATATGCATAATAACTATGGAACTGTTAGTCTCAGTGAAAGCGCACTCAATGGCCATGCACGTGTGTATGATATCACGCCAACAACACCTACTGTGGACATAACATCATTCTTAGAAAGCATGCGTTCCATGTTAGGGAATTTAGTGTCTGACTTACCAAGGAGCTATCAATTGCGCGGTCGTCTGATTGCACAAATTCGTTATGTCCGTTCTAATCCTCAAGAAGAAGAAACTTTTCTCGCACACTTTACCTCATCATCCTCAAACTATATTTATGACTATGATTCTTGGTTTCAGGATCATCTAAATAGTCTAATAAATCATATTGAAGCCTTCACAAAAAAGGGTAGCAATTGGATTATAGATGATGTACAAAATATAGAGTTCAATGTAATAACAAGTCCAATACTGTCAGGTGGACAATCATTTCCTCTACCAAAGAAGTTAAAAACTCTAAAGCTGTCATTAATGTTAATTCAAATGCAAATGATTGCTTCCTATATGCAGTTTTATCAATATTGCATTATAATGAAGTACCTTATTCAAGGAATGAAGTAAAATCATATAGTGAGTGGACATCTGAGCTAAATATGGAAGGCATTTCCACACCAGTATCAATCAAAGATATTCCAAAATTTGAGAAAAATAATGATATTAAAATTAACATTCACTTTTATGAAAATGGACTCAAAGGTGTTCGTTACAATAGTAACTTTACTGGTAGGCAAACGGTTAATATTTTGCTAATTCTAAACAATGGAGCAGCACACTATCGTGGAATTCCAAAGCTGTCAAGATTGTATAGGAGAACTTGAAAAAGACATAAATACTTCTGCGAAAGATGCACTCAGTCATTCACATATAAAACAACACTAGAACGACACTTCCAGTTTTGTATTCGAGGAAAAGCACAAATAGAAAAAATGCCATCGGATCTAAAAGTACTAACAAGTAGCATGGAATATCAACTAAGTCCTCCTTTAGTAATTTATGCAGATATAGAGTGCTACATTGATAATAAAATACATAAACCTGCGGCCATTGGAGCTTATCATGTCTGGCATAATGCCCTTCAATCAAACTTTGAAAACAAGTATTACCTCTTTGAGGGAGAAAATTGCATTATTGGTTTCTTGCACCACTTAGAATCTGTAGCCCAAGACTTATATGACAACCAATGTGCAACAACTAGGCAGCCAATGTCACTGTCAGCGGATGAAAAAGCACGCCATGAGAATGCAGAATGTTGCAACAAATGTAAATCAAAATTCAGCGATGATGTCATAAAAGTTCGTGATCATGATCATATCACCGGACGATATAGGCAAACATTATGTAGGAAATGCAATCTCCGGTTAAGACTTAACAGACGGGAGCTCCCCATATTTTTCCACAATTTTAAAAATTATGATAGCCACATCGTTTGCTATAAAGCGATTGGAAGAATGAAGTCTTGGAAATTAGATGTTGTAGCAGCAACTGCTGAAAAATATATAACTTTATCCGCCAGTGTCCCTGTAAATGAATACAAAGGGAAGACAGTATACTTTAAACTAAAATTCTTAGACTCATATCAATTTCTAAGTGCATCCTTGAGTGAATTAGCCAAGGGTTTGCAAACGTATGAGCATGTAGAGACATTAAGGGTAGAATTTCCACAATTAAGTGATAATGTTTTATATCAGAAGGGAGTGTTTCCATATTCATACTTCAAGAACTTAAACACGTTGACGGAAGACTGTCTACCACCACAATTTGAATTCTATAATGATCTTACTCGTGAGCCCTGTTCCGATAGTGAATATGAACACGCTAACAAGGCGTGGATTGAATTTAATTGTAGCACATTTGGTGATTACATGCTGGCATATCTGAAGTTAGATGTTTTATTGTTGGCAGACATATTTGAAGTGTTTAGAGCATTGAGTCAACGTGAGGATGAAGTCGACCCTGTACATTTTGTCAGTCTCCCACATCTTAGCTTTACCTCAGCACTAAATTTCTCTTCCAATGATCCCCCACACTACATACAAGATGAAAATATGTACAATCTATTTGAACGAGGAATTAGAGGGGGTATGACTTTCACCAACATTCACCGAGCGCGTGCACGCATTGAAGAATTAGGAAATAATACACATGAAAGTCGACATTTGACCTACTTAGATGTTAATAACCTTTACGGTTCTTCACTCAGTAGGAATCTACCCCACTGAAATTTCAAATGGTTGAAAGTGAATTAGATATTTTTTTAATTGAAGAAAATGTTCAAAATATAGATGATGATGGTGAAATCGGCTACATTTTTGATTTAGATTTAGAGTATCCTGCAGCCATTCATGATGACACTGCCGATTTCCCATTAGCTCCAGAAATGCAGATGATTGAAAAGAGAATGTTTTCACACTATATGAAAAATCTATATGAAAAAGTAAGACCAAATACACATTTTTCTTCTATCAAGAAACTTCTGCTCCATCAATTTGATAGGGAAAATTATGTAGTCCACTACTCAATTTTAAAATTTTACTTGACCATGGGCATGAGAATCAAGAAGATTCATAGTGGCATAAAATTCACACAAAAGCCTTGGTTAAAAACATACATTGATATGAACTCTCAAAAGAGGGCTCAATCAAACACTGACTTCGAAAAGTCATTCTACAAATTGAAAAATAATTCTTTATATGGTAAAACAATGGAAAATGTAAGGAGAAGGAAAAAATTTAAACTAGTCAACAATGAGAAACAACTACTGAAATTGTCAAATCATCCTCTCTATGTTCAACACAAAATATTTGATGAAGATCTGGTTGGTATGGAAATGTACAAACCTTCAATAGTTTTAAATAAATTAATATATGTTGGTCAAGCAGTACTTGACTATAGTAAGTTGAAAATGTATCAATTATATTACAATGATCTAAAAGGGTGTCCACTGATAAATAGAACGCGGCTTTGTGGAGGTGATACCGACAGTTTCTTCCTATGTTTATACACATCACCATCTGTCCGTCTGGAAGATATACTTCTATACTTCGGTGAAAAGTTTGACTCTTCAAACTATGACAGTCATCACCGACTATACTCAACTACAAACAAAGCTAGATTAGGTTGTTTTAAGGATGAGTGTGCTGGAAAGTTGCTTGAGGAAATGATTCTACTAAAACCGAAAATGTATTCCATGAAATATCTAGACTCTACGAATCATAGCATCAAACCTGCAAAAGGAATTCAGAGAGCAGCAGTTAAAAAATTGAAACATGATGACTATAGGAGTGTCTATTATAGTGAGAATGATACAACTGAAGATATGACAATTATAAATTCAAAAAATCACATAGTTAGCACAAAATCATTTAGGAAGCGAGGTCTTTCACTTTGGGAGGATAAGCGCTGTTGGCTGGATAAAAATTTATCATTACCATATGGACACTACAGCCTAGGTCTTCCCCCACCGTCGAAGAGAAGGAGATGCCTTCCTGTCACAGGTGATGTAGAATAAGTCTAAATAAAAACAATATAATATTCCACTTGTAATAGATCTTGCGATTGCTGCATCTTCCGACATGTAGCAACACTTACTAATATATAAGTAGTCTTATTAAAATTGAAATTTCTACATCTTTCCGATATGTAGAAATGATTACTAATAAATAGGTAGTCCTAATGTGAATGAATATGTGAAGAATTTGTACTCAACATTATTCCGATATGTTGAGCTAATAAAATAACAAACTTTAGGCAAACATTAAACCTAAATTTGAAACATAGCTTTCGGAACATGCCTCATTACATTAGAACATGGAAACTTAGTGACGTTCAAAACGTTCACATAACAAATTCTAAAAGAATAGCATTTCGTCATTCAATAGCAAATAGTGATCGAAAACATCGTGGCGTTTGCATTAGTATTGACTCATTGCCTTCACTGAAAGACTTTGCGGATCTCATTGACAACCATAAGACTCGGATCAAGATTCCTCTCGATGACAAGGTATGGATAAAGTGTGATTCATCAGTCAAACTATACGTCTGTTCACCAAAACGTGAAGATGTTGAATATCGATTTTTTCGTTTCAGTGACGTCACATGGGAAACCTTTACAAGGGAGATACTACCACAGATAACGTCATTCATTAAAGATGGAGGACATCAAACGGTTGGAAGTTGTAAATCGGATGTTAACTACAAAAGCAAAGTCAAAACTCAATCTACAAGAGATCGAGAGGAATATACCCAACCGAAAACAATGGTTACTGATAAAACGCAAATTGAAGCCGACAACGAGCTTACATCTTGGAAGACCCTCAATGTTAACATGGAGGATTCAGAGGAAGGATAGATCTCTCACTATCCTATTCTTTCCAAATGGAACAATCCAATGTATTGGAAGGGTCATGGAGGGTGATCTCTCATATCTACACTTAACTTTGGAACATTTACTTGGTGATTCATTATCTGATTGGAAAGTGAAGACAATGACCGTGTTATGTGAATTACACTATCACTATGATTTCCGTAAAGTTACATCATCACATAATCGAACTTATGAAGTGGAGTTATTTCCAGCAGCTCAATTGACTAACTGGCATCCATATCATGTTCATGTGTTCCATAATGGAAAGATTGTGATAACCGGCATTAAAGACATAAGTGATGTGCCTCCCATCATGTGATTTGAAAAAATGTTTCATGAAAACCAAATTGTAGATTTTGTATATATGTGGATAGATAATGAAATATGAACATGTTTTTGTATATATGTGAATAGATAATGAAATATGAGCATGTTTTTGTTCTTCTTATAAACCCTTGTTTTGGAAAAAAGAGAGCAAGTTAATGATACAACATAAAACTTTATTTCAAAACTGTTTCAACATATTTAGTAAGAATTACATCATTTTTATCACAGTTTTTTGAAAATAGTTCTAAAGCATTTTTACAGTTATTTTTCAATGGTCTCTCGTTGACAAAATAGAGTACATAGCCACCGCACATTAGAGATGTATTACTTTGAAGTGGGACCGATGTCACTTTCCTAACAGTCCAGGAGAACCTGTTCATCCATAATGCGATATCATGCAAACGAGGTTGATTAAGAGAGTCAAAATATTCGGCAACTTTATAACGATTGATGTATACAGCAATCCAATGTTTTCCGGGAAGATTGTTGGTATCCGTATTGATGATAAGTGAACAAGGATAGAAAGGAATTGAATCAGGTAAATTATCTCTAGAAAAGACATTGAGAAATATTGTCTTGGAGTAGGGATGAGCTTTCCTCATTTTCCTCAAGATTTCTATGTTGCTTAAGTTACTCATCTCTGATAGCTGACAGTCACGTCTCTCATTCTTGTTATCTCAACTTTGCTATCATAGATAGCATAAATGAGACAAGTAATTGTTTTCTTCAAAGGTGACTCAAATGATACCTCCAGTCGTAGATTTCCAGGCTTTGTAACTCCTACGCTTTCACCACCTAGATCTGCATCTGCTGTGAGGTTGTGCATAATGAAGAAGTAGCCATTCTTGTACATATCCATTGTAATTCCATTTGAATCGTCTGTATTAAACATGTTGAGGGCGGTGAAAATAGAACCATATTCACGTGCGAATTTGCCATCTTTGAAATTAGGCTCATATGCTTTGCAAGGTACAAATTTCCCATCCTGATAGAGTGCTAGTTTGCTAACATTAAAGTGTTGGAAATTGAATGGATTCTTTTCAAAAGCACCAATGAATGCCTCATTTTCCACAAATGTGATATACACCGCCTTTGGCATTGCAGTGGGAAAAAGATTTGGGTAGGCATGTGAGGATGATCCCGCACCAATTGTGAAGTTTGTCAACACACTGTGATTAACTGGATATATTGCATTGTTTTTCCTCAATCCTGTCGCATGCTCGTTGATGACTGACGGGTTCATTGTTACTCGCCTTACATTGAGCACGGCATTACTTATGTTGACTTGATAGTTTGTAGCTCCAAAAGCCATTAACGCGAACTCAGGATTTGCACGAATAAATTTTATTTGCATTTTAACCTGTGATAGCAGATATCTAGATTGACGAAGGAAATCAAGATAGACGGGTCCTTTCAAGTATAATTCCTTTGAATCCGCTGTTAAATCCATTCGTCTTTTCAACCCTGTATTTGAGACATCATCAAATTTCCCTTGCTGATCATCATACCACCCAGAAACTTGCAAGTGTGACTGTTTAGCTTGCTTTTGAAATTGAGTCATTGTATGTATATATGCTCCATATGGATATGCTCGATCCCCTCCTTCAATCTGTTTGTCATTCAATATTAGATACACATCTGAGAACAGACTGGCAATAGGAAGATTTGCTAATCCCACTTTATCCTTGGATGAATCGATATTTGTACCATCAGTCTTCTTAATTTGTATACACAACTCTAAATCAATGGATTGACAGTCAATATAATCTTGAGGATTGGCAGGTATATCAAACTGAATAGGCTGCTGGTTACCATCGATATTTGTTGTGGGGACTATGTCTACAATTGTTGAGGAGATGATATCTGTCTGATGAGGGGGAGAATCGAAGAAACACAAAGCCGAATTGATACTCTGCATCGTATTAGCTCTACAAATATGTTGTCTTCCTTCGTTTTGACTTGTTTCTGGTAGCTGTGGAATTTCGTTTGCGCTTTCTTGTTTTCACTCGACGTCTAGATTTAGAACGTGCTGCTCTAGTCGGCTTTTTACTTTTCCTGCGTCTTTGCTTAGTAACTCGGCCTGATCCAACTTGTCTTGACTTCCTACGCTTCTTCCGAACTGTACGTCTCGTCTTTGTTGAATCATCTAATGCGTCTATGGCAGATTGCTGCGCGCGCATTTTCATAGATTCACCGATATCCTCACCTTGAAGCGCATCAGCTGCAACATTTGCACCAAAATCTAAAGCCCTGCTTCCAACACGCTTCATGATTGGTACGCCATACTTTTTGAGTGTTGGAAGAACCATACGTCTTAGTGCACCAAATATGCCTCCTCCAACTTGTCGTCTACCTCCAACAAACACGGGATAACCGCTCTGATATGATGGTCTACTGTAAATGCCTGTCATTATGACTATTGAATAACTATGGAAGTCACAATAGCGTAAAGCCTTATTCTCGTGACCTAATATGTAGGGTCAAAACAGTAACACCACCACAGAACGGTACTACTTCTCCTGCGTCATCATGAATTGATATGTCAATTCTATTGATGAAATTTCGGCTGATTGGTAGATACATTGTGTTAAAAAATTCTCGATTGATTAGTTGCTTCCTTACGGATGAGAGAGGAAATGTGCGCAGAAGTGGGGCCTCAATGTCGCCAACCCTTGTATATTCAATAATGTTACAATAGACGTATAAGTTACTTATATCACGCTCTAGTGATGGGGCTGTATCGCCTATTGATGTACCTTCATAAATAGTTGATTTTGAGAATCCCAATGTGGTCGTTAACACGCTATCCAGCTTGATAAGAGAGTTCTTCCCTACCTTTAGAATCATGCGTTTCTTATGTGGGTCATAAGAAAAGTGATAGTCATCTGCATCAAGGTAATCTACACCAAACTCATTTAACTTTGTACACAATTCAGATGGCGTTTTCAAGCTTTCAATGTTCAAATTAACTCTTTTTACAGGTTCACTGGAAGTAGACAATTCATCACCCGATATGTCTTCGCTGTATACGTGGATATCCCATGAAGCATTTGTTGATGCTTTGAGTTTAGAAGAGGACAATTGAACCTTGAATGTATCATTTAATTCTGTCAACCAAGGTGCGCTTTCAAGGCCATTAAACATCCCAATCATTTCAGATCCAAATTCAATAACAGCGGACTCAGACTTTTCCAATGGTGTCTTTTCAGTAAAAACAATAAATTCTGCCTCCGTTTCAACAGTAAATAAAGTTACTTTCTCTTTCTTATATTCACAAGTCATTAACGTTTCTGGCACTGATCCTTGAAACTTTCTTGCAAAGTCTTCAGCACTTCTAATGACTTCAAATTTATTTTTTACTCGGATGCTCCTTTTTTGTAATGCATACAATGGCACAATTCTGCATTTAAAATCAGTGACTTTCCTTTCCGAATTCCACCCACGTCCATTGTACCAATACCTTGATGAGAAAGTTGTTCTGGAATACCCAAAAGTATGACTCAAATCCTTACCTAATACAAGAAGAACATGCTTCCCTTCCTTCATCAATTTTGTTGACCCCTTTATGACTGGTTTGTAGAATTTATTCAAAGTCAGCTTGAAGAGATCATTTATTCGTTCAAACATTCTACCGATTTCCTTTTCTGTATCTTGCAAGCTCATTGTGGGAACCTTAGAATTAAAAGTTGACGTTGCAAATGCCTTTTGAATTTTAATCATGTTTTGGACAGATGGTAAAGATGTTGAAAAGGATGTAAAGTTAGATGATGAAAAGCCCATGTACCATGTAGACTATTTTGAAATATGCGAAAGCAATCATCCTTCTCTCGCACTTCTTTATGTAATTCAAAATAGTTGTTCTTTAGCAAACTGATATCGTTGTAATAAGTAATTTCAGTTAGAGCAACTTCATGGGGTCCATCCAGAGTAATTGGATTAGCGAATTCAACAGAGTATAGAGATGGTTTGTTACTTGGGAATATCTTGGGGTTGCTATTGCTTGGAAGAATGATATTGAAGTTAGTAGACATGTTAAACTCATAAATGGAAGAAGTCACATGCTATATTAGCTTAAAAGTTACGAGTGTCTCCCATCTCCACATTTTGTAGATCCTGGTGCGTTATCCAGCTATTGAATGAATCAGGATATCCTTTCCATTTAACTAGATATTTCCTTTGATTGCCATGACCTTTCCTCCTAAATATTTTATCAATCATATACACCTCTTCACTTCTGTCTACTACTTGCAATTCATAAGAGTAAAATTTTCCTTCAATTGGATTGCCATGGTAATCTATTAATTTATACATGGTGGGTCTAAATTTTGTATTTACTTCATCCACAAAAAACTCTTCTTCAGTCCAATTAGGTAGATACCCCTTCTCAAATGTAGACTTAACCTTTGAAATCCGAACTCTATCACCAACATTAATTTTCTTTTCATTGGAAATGTTTTTCGCTTTCTTATCATACAATCGAAGCCATACATCCATCGCATTATCTGGGGTAACATCAACTGGTTTCATCTTAATGATTCGATGGTAGCTTTCATTGTAATTCTTAACAAATTTCTGCAGCTCACCTACCCAAACATGTGTATTTTTTGCAGTGAAATAGCGCCATATTTTTGTCTTCAGTGTGCGATTGAACCTCTCAACCATGGCAGCTTTATAAGCACTTTTGACACTAAACAATTCCACATTATGACTTTTAAGGAGACTTCGAACATGAGAGTTTTCGAATTCCTTCCCTTGATCGGTCTGTATTCTTTGCGGAACACGCCCCTCATCGAAAATGCTCTGAAAAGCCGCTTCAACTTCTGGTCCTCGTTTAGATTTCAGCGCACGTGCCCAAGCATAGCGAGATAAAATATCTATTACGGTTAAGATGTATTTATAGCCATCATTGTACTGTGATATCTGTTGCATGTCAGCCAAGTCCGCTTGCCATTGACTATCTATATTGTTAACAACATATTTTCTTGTTGGAAACCGCTTTCTCGCATTTTTGTGAAGAGTGTAAGTCGGTTGACTCCTCAACCACTTCTTGACTTTCTCTATTCCCACACCTGCTGCACGAGCTAGAACCTCCGGACGACTGAAACTTGCGGGATGATTTAAGTCGTAATAAATCTTTCTCAGTTTCACTGCTGTACTCATCGTCTTTGTTCTGATTTGCACGCGTATTACTCGCACAGCAACTGCTAACACAATTGATATCAACCTCTATGCCCTCTTCTCCTTTGCCTTCGAGCGCAGATTTCAAACAACAGCAAAATTTTTGTAACGACATGATATGAGAGAGGCAAGGCTTAATTCATATTTGCTTAATATTTACTATACTCCTTCGCAACACGCATTGAGCGCCTAGTAGCTCTTTTTGGTTGCAGATCATCGGGATCTGCAAGTTCTCGTTTGACCGCCATCGTGGGTGTTTTATTCTTTGATCCATCTTGTAAGTGACCCTTAACCAATTCATTCACAGTCGGTCCTCCAATAATATTGTGAGGTACATTTTGATCAGATAAAATTTTCTGAAAATATGACCACCCTTGTGGTGCACCTAGTTTTCGCCTTACATCTCTGACAGCATATTGTAGAAGGACATCTATGTGACTATTTCTAATAACATCACCAGTTGTTTCATCTATTATCTCCCCTCTCTCATTGAACTTCACATGTGGATCAATGAAGTCAAATAATCGCTCAGCGCGCACACGATATGGTCGAGGTGTTGACAAGGTTATAAATCGTCGCAACTTGTCACGAACCTGTCGCCTCTCGTCAATGTTTTCAGCTGCTAACTGCATTCGTCGATAGGGATCCTTAATCTTCTGAATTTCCATATCCTTTTGTGTTAGTTCCTTAAGTTGATTCGTAATAGGTTGATCTATATTTTTGACTTCCTGTGCACTTTGTAATGTAGTCAATTGTACATACTCCTCTTGAGGAATGACTACCATCTTTGAATACGACATGTTTGAAAATAATAAGGCAACAAAGTACATTGCTTAAAACTAACTGTGAACCGAGAAAACTGTCATTGGTTCAGCGGAATTAGGTATGATATTTGTTCGAAATCGAAGTCGTTCCGGACATTCCTGGGTTAGATCAATAAATAGATAGCCATGTGGTTTCTTTGTTACATCTTCATATATTTTTGAAAGTACTTTAGGTTGTTGAGGTAATATCTGTCTACTGAGATGATGTATCTGCCTGCTATCTCTTGGATTTTTAAATATTGCCAAATAATGTGTATTCAAACTTCTAGTTCTTTGCTCTTTCCCTCCATCGAAGATGTTTTGGGTGATGTAGATAATAAAAGCTTCCCTATGATGTGCAGTTTGAATGAACATTTCAGTTACATCCTTTGAAGATTTGCTTTCTCGTAATAGATCATCTAATACTAGTAAGTCACCTGCTTTGATATCCTCAGTTGATGGCAACCCTTGCTTCACCTCATAACCTTTCTGACGAAGTGCAGAATGTAGTTGTGGTTGAAATATTCCATAATACCATTTGACTCTCTTAATTTCCTTGTTAAACATTTCATTTCTATATTGTAGCAATTCAGTTACAAATGTAGTTTTACCGGACTGACTTGGTCCAGCGACACACATTGTGCGATCAGTGAATAGACGAAAATCTGTCATCTTATAATTCCATTAACATTAAACTCATCATCCCGCTAATTTTGCTTAGAACAACAAAACAGACACATGTTCCAGATCAAGTTTATTTACATTCAGAATAGAAACTTTCAAGTTACATTTACAAATTTATTTACAAATTAAAACATTTGTGTTTCCTCATCACAATTAGGATTATAGAAAGTTTTCAAGTCAGCATCTTGGCGCTTCAACTTCAATTTAGGATTCCCATCTTTAGATTTCCGACCTCGCTTTTTGCTCTCTTCCTTCCCATCACTTGAAGCAGTCTTATCAATGTTAATTAAACATTTATCAATTGGTAGTGGTTCATAGACTAGTTGAAGAACCTTCATTTGTAAAGATGCGACTTTACCAGTCGAACCATGTGAGCCAATATAAAGTCCGGTAACGTGCACTAAGCCCATATAGCGGCCCCGTTTGAGATCCTCACATTCCATCGCGTTTGTAAAGAGATCGAATGCTTGAAAATGATCCGATAGTTTTAAAAACAGTGTATCGAATTCCGGCAATTCCTTATAACCAACTCCTTCCTCTAATGCCTTTCTCCAATGAGTGGGAGCTCTTTCAGGCAGCTCAACACATTCTTTCGCGAAAGAGTCAATAGTTTTAAGAATCACCTGTTGCCATTTTGGAAAAGTCACTCGCATTTGTCTCATATTGCTATACCCTGATGTAGACATACCATTACTGTGGAAGAATGGAACTTGAAGATAAAAGCCATCATCACCATAATTCAAGGTTTGAAAGTAGAATGTATTTCCAATCCCTTGCACCTTTCGTGTCGGACGAAGCTTCAAGAGATCTTGCTCAAAAGCGTCACCTTCCTCTCTGATTGTATACATTTTCTGAGTCATGTTTCAACAAGTACTAATTCGGAGCTTTCAACCAGCGCAAATGAATTGTCACTTGAAAGTGGTAAAATATCATTAAAGCGTCTTCCTTATATACACCTATATATGACTCATCAATCAAAGTGATGACGTGTCACTTTATGATTCGCTAACCTTATATTAACATTGCAGCAGTTGCTGCAATCCTTCCAAGTGGACTATTGATTACACCATTAATACTGTTTCCAATATCATTTAACATACTTAGAAACCCACCACCACCGCGCTGAATTAAGTTTCGCCTTTTCTTATCACTACTCCTTGGATTTGAAAACTTTTTTATGCTATTCAAAGAGCCAGCATTCAATGGAGGCTTGTAAATAGGTAGACATTTGTGTATTGCAAAAGCTAAATCATGAATGAAATCATCACTTGAATTTTGAATCAATTTACACTTCTTCTTATTATCATGTATCCTGTTTAACTTTCGCAACGCCTTTTTAAACTGACTTGAAGGTTTGAAGGACCGTTTCGATTGACGAGAAGATGCCTTCCGTTTTACAGACATTTTTATTCTAATATGGAAATAGATAATACAATTACAATTTTTGCTTAGTACTTACAACATTATACACAAAAGTTTACAAGCATTCACACAGAGTTTGTTGCTGGTACGTATAAAATTACATAAAACACTTAACAAGTTGTAGAGGGAAACTGATATACACTCACATCGGCTAGAGTCTCATTTGTAGCAGTTATGAGCTGCTCAATGTCTTTCATTAGATGTTTTGAAATAGGACAGCACATACAGCAAGGCTTTAAATGGAAAGTCTTTAAAATATTGGCATAGTATGCCCGCAAACTGATTACCTCAGAATGTCCTTGAGCAGCCACATTGATGCTTACTGATGGCGGTCCACTGAACAAGTCCAGTTTGCACTTCTCACCCTTCTCGTCATAGTAGCTGGAGGTGATAATGTCATGGAGACATGTGTTGAGTTTCCGTTGGATACTGCTGCACCAACAGCGAGAGTATTCCGGTACAATCTCCGTTTGAGATAGTGGGCGAAATACTTCATTGAGCCAAAATCTTGCAACTCGTGTAAGAGCGTTGTTCACGACTCTCATTAGCATTCTCTGCACCACAACGTCCTCTCCGCAGCGGAAATACTTCACTAGTTCCTCCATCAGATCCACCAAATCCGCTTTATAACCAGTTATATTCACGGCAGAATAAAATATATTGCCCGTGAAGAGTTGACTTCGGTAAATTATTGAAATGGGAATGTTGGTAGTGAACGACATGCTGATTGACATTGTATTAGCCTCAAATTATGCTTGAAATAGAACGGTACAATGTCCTCCTTATATAGAAAAGTCAAACAAAGACACAATAGTGACCAATCACAGACCTGCATGATGACTCATCATGCACGATATACAGTGACTGTTGAAGATATTTCTTCATCGCAAAGGGGACAAGATGAAGTTTCAAAGGGTACATAACATGTAGAACACATAACGCTATGAGAACATGGCAAAAAGAGAAGGGATCGTTCCTGTTTAAAACATTTAACGCAGTTCCGTTCACATAATAATTCAAATGTCTCTTGTTCTAATTTCCTTCTGAAGTCACTTTTATTGGGAGAACTTTTTATTAAAACACGGTCAGATGTCTCCTTCTTTCCATATCGTTCCAATTTGATCCTCCTAATTTCACTATCATTGCAGTGTAGCATGGAGAAATCCTCTATCCACCTACGATCCAAATTGTGATTCATAGCATGCTCATCTAGATCCATTAGTCGATCAACTAAATCACCAGCGTTGATATTTTCACTGAGATTTGTTACAGTTTCTATGGCTTTGAACGAATATCCAAGGTCTCTTGCGACAACCCACGACGTTGGGATACTAGTCATCATTATGTATGTCATCAAAAAACTATCTCATATTTATAGCATAGTTTGTCTACGTAAAAGGAAAATCAATGTGTCATCTTGATTACAATGGTTGCAATAGTCACAATAGTCGCAATTGAGCAAACCCATTCAAAATCAAACAACGGACGTCTATCGGTACGTACCCAAGTGCTCAGAAGCAAACCACACAAGTTCGATCATAGACGTTCCGAAACACAGTGTACCAAACACATGTACCTATCCAGTAAAACAGATCTCATACAAGTTCCTATTGATAACACTGAATTATACATGTACCTATCCGTGTGCCTATCGATAACTAAATTATACATGTACCTATCCATGTACCTATCCATGTTCCTATTGATAACACTAAACTTTACATGTACCTATCCATGTACCTATTGATAACACTAAATTTTTTACATGTACCTATCCATGTACCTATCCCTCGCAAGTAGGGCACAGTTTTCACTACTAGCATGAGCAATCTTTTTATTCGCCAAAGAAAGAAAGAATAGGCTTATAACAACATATCAATCAGCTGTATCAAAGGTTATACGTACAGTAGAGGGAAACCTGCTTCTTTCCATATCAAAACTTTAAAGTAACACAGGAATTCATTATATGGCTACTACCAGTTCTAAATATAAACTTTTAGTTTGGTGGTTCAGGAGCGTAAAAACTACTATAAAGTTATCAGCTCATTTAGTGGATCATCAGATCGGTTCATGCCCATGATCCGGAGCCGATCCGATAACAAAAACTCGTGTATATGAGCTGATCCGATAACAGTGATCGGATCATGAGCCGAATGATCCGGTGATCCGATAGGAGCCCTAAATTATCTGAGCCTTATTTTCTGATTTCTCGATGTTATCACAGATGAAATTCACTTCCAATTTTCTTATTTCATTAAACAATGATCACTGGAATGATTATTCAATAATACAATATCTGTAGCAGAAAACCTTGTATTTAAGAATTTCCATGAATTTTCATTCAAAACATAAATAGATAAATAGATATCGCTCTCAAATAAGATGAGAAACTGAATAAATTCATGAACAGTCAGTTGTCCTTCAGGTACATACAGTGAAATGAGAGAAAATTAGAAATATAACAAAAGTCTGAAGCGAGGAGGAACAATGAAATCATTCATTTCTGAGGATTTGTGAGTCCATTTAAAGATATCACGCAGGAGCTGATCTGTTCAGCAATCGATCAACAAGCATTTATCATTATTAACGCATCTAGAGCGAACCACGTTATTCTCTTTCAGATATTGCACTAACCATGAACAGGGTTGCATAACATGGAATGCCAACACTGCTTTAAAACATGCTCTTTTCAAATGATGACATTCGACAGGAAATTTAATTATGCAAGCAAAGAACCTTCCATGAATACTGATTGGTAGATATATGAGTTTGATAGTCACTAATTTGATAGCTCTAAAATCAATTGAATAGCTGCATGATCAGGAGGACGAAAACATCAGTTTTAACGCATTGTAGCTTCTTATTCAAAATAGTCATTGAAAGCTGCTTTTCAAAGTGCTTTGTACATTGTCTTAAAATATGGTTTTCAAGGATGGCTTTAAAACCACAGTTTTAGACATGAGTTTTACAAGGGAGCAGAGGCGTCGCTAAGGAAACATCATTGGGGGGTGTTTGCTAAATTTTACCTGATTTACAACTAAGAACCAAAATTTACCTGATTATTGCACACACGCATACTCACACACATTCCAACATGTTTCATGTTTATATCCTACAGAAGAGGTACCTAGTCATCAAATCTTGCCGCATCATAAGTGGCCAATGAAATGCCGATGACGTTAAGTTAATTTGTGCGCAATTGGATCCCGTAGTCTCGACTGTTAAGGAAATTTTCGATGGTGTTTGCATCGAGAAAGTTAACACGCTGTTAACAATAAACTTCTACGCACAGAGAAAACGGTGTGCCTTATTCATACCGTGCGTTTTCCGCGGTGCGCGTGTGACTGACGCGGTATGAGGAAGGTTCGATGAAATCCACCGTAACGATGACGTCATCTCCTCAAGGGACAACGCAATAGCCAGAGCTTATATGAATCAACGGTTAAATACACACTACACAGCTAGGCAGAATAAGTTGCAAGCGTTTCAGCGTTAGGTGATCCAGTGCCAATATTCACTGGTCACATTATAGGTAGGGTACTGGAATTACATTTCAATTGCACTTAGATATTTTAAATTTAGCAGAGCTAATTCACATCGCCTTATGCTGCAATTTTTAAGAAAATGCGAGTCGACTGTTCCTCCTGTTCGCATATACAGTCATCCCGGGTAGAGGTCGTTTTCAGCGCGCTATGTTTGACCGCTTTCGCGTGACAAATCAATATCATCAACAACAACTAACCATATACTCTGGTGTCTAGAAAGGGTGAGAATTTCCCGACATTACGATGGGTTTTTGTGGCTAAGAACAACGTCAGTGAATATTGGAGCTGAATCGCCGGCAAACCGGTGGTTTACCTGAAATTTCTCATTTTAGCTGAATCTTTTAATAATTTCATATTGGGGGTGTTACGGTCCCCCACACCCCCGGACGCGACGCCTCTGCAGGGGAGGGTGGGGCACATTGAACCACCAGCCTTTTCTCCGAAACTCTGAATCGTTCAATGTGCTTCCCATTGGATTTACATGCGCTTTTCTTTGATTCTGTCTGACAAATAGATGAATCAACTCGACAGACGTGAAGATTGGTAGGCGGGTAAATCCAATTTATTCCACAACATTTCTGTCTTTTCAACTTTGGGTCTCAGATTTCCGTGAAAATTTGCATATATACTCATTTTTTACGCTAAACACGAAAATCTTAGCGGCGACCACACCAAATAAAAACTTTCCATAGAAATCTAGCACTTTTAAAAAGCCATTTTTTCTACATCTCGGTCAGATAGATGTCGAATAGGAAACTCTTCGGCTTCTGCATTTGGGTTGCTGATGAAACTGGGAACTTAGGATGAATGCTTGCATGCGTAAAGCGAAGTGACCAAAATGTAATGTATTGCATGTAATGTCCGTTGACCGTGACCCACCTTGTCCTCTGACCGAGATTTTTAAGGTCTCGGTCAGAGGACAAATTGATGTCGAACAGGAAACTCTTCGGTTTGTGCATTTGGGCTCATGAGACTGCGGGAACTTTGGACGAATACTTGAACGCGTAAAACGAAGTGATCTAAATGTAATTACATACATTATCATGTTTTTAGACCGAGACCCTTGTATTCTGACTGAGATCTTCAATTTTAACGTTGTCCTCTGACCGAGATTTTTTAGGGTCTCGGTCAGAGGACATTCTCGTGGTTTTTGGAGATTTTGAGAGGGTTAATTGATATAAATGAAAAATTTCTTTTGCATAGATGTTAAGAGCATGGATCCTTCCTATGCTGTGAAATTTCATCGATTCCTGACAAAATTTCTGGTTTCAGCATCTATATGAAATTTTTGGGAATATTCAAATTCTCTGGTCAAAAAAACGGATATTTCTCTACGGATTTATAAATTAGCACATTAAAGGATTCGTTTGGTGCAAAACGTTTAATGGAAGAATCAATATTCTTCGAGAAAAGGTACCTCGGTCAGAGGACAGAAAACGTCTCGGTCAGAGGACTTTTTTTTCATTGGACAATGGAAACCCAGTGAAAATTCAATGATTGATATTGATTATAATTTTTAAAATTAGACTGTCTTAAAGAGCTGATCTTCTTCTTTCACATGATATAAATATTAATGGGTGTATTTGAATGTATCTAATCGAAAATCCGTGTTGAAGTGAGAGTACTGCAGCTTTGGACATGCTTTTTTGGTCTTTTTTCGGCAAAAAACGGCAACGTGTGAAGAAGGTCTTGGCTTTGTGACTATTTAAAAACCATGCCATAATAGATGAGATCTTTACGGTTCGATTAAAAAAAAACTATTGAAATCGGTTCAGAAATATGGATTTTACAAATCAAAGACACATTTTCGTCAAATGTTGTGGATTAAATTGGATTTACCCAGGCATAGGGTGTACATCATTGTGTGAAAGTCTCATTTTCGGCATCGTTCCCTGCAGAAACCCGTGCTGGCTTCCGGACTGTATAGTTCATTCATTTCTTTTATTGTAGAAAACATCAGACACCTTCAAATTCTTAGAATTCACCAGACAATGGAATGCTGCCCAGTCGGCGCTCATCGTCATGTCAACGGTATCCAAGTCATGGTGTGAGTGAAGAGAATATTATTAGAATTCTGTTTTCTGCACGTCTACCTTGAATGACACTGAATTAACACAATGAAGTCCTGCAAATATTCAATTCTCTATATTTTATACATTTTGAAAGGGAACTTTTCATCTACGTCAGCTATTGTTCGCTTTATTAAATTAATTCCCTTTCGTTTACGTCTCTACATTCAACCCTCGTTCCACTGGGATGTTTTTCCGAAAGTGCTCCTACTGGGGGAGCGAATCTCTTCCCCTTCTGATCTCCCAAACTATTGCACCAATTTTTCCAAACCACATATCAATCGAATAGGCATTGAAAGGAGATTCAGAAAAACAGCATCAGTTTTATTTCTAAGGTCATCCGTAGGCTGAGGTGAAGGTCAAAGGTCAAAAACCGCCAATTTTTAACAAATTTCTATTAGATCGCTATTTCAAATGGAAAATGACAACAAAAACTAATAAACCATCACACTAATCGAAAGATCTGATCAAGGGTTAATAAAATGATGATTATTAATCGCTCTGAGATTACATCATTGTATTAGATGAGGTCAAAGGTCAAATAATTCCAACTTTTAGTTCACCTCAGATATCACTAATACCGCACATTTTAAGATTCAGTTTCTGCAGGTGAAGAAACAATCCAATGAGGTGACTTTTATCGAGACACTGAGGCTAAAAGCAACATGATCCTGAATCTTGTCAATAATTGCTGATCAGATGGAAGGATAGAAAGTACAAAAATAATAATAAATCACATTTGAAATCTGAATTTCAACTTTCAAATATGCATGCATGATAAGCAAATCATTTCAAATTCAAAGATTTTGCATTTGTGAATATCTCTATATCAACAGGAAGAATCCTTTATGTAATCTTGACTTATTTCATCAAGAATTGATGCTGCAATCTACATTAGAAGTGAATATCTACCGAAATCAGCCAACATCTTCCAAACATTCAAATTAGCTCTTACGTCAAAAGTATTGCGCCAAATTTATCATCCTTCTGTCAAAAGTTGTATAATACATAGAAAGTATGCTACTAGAAATGTGATGGCCATAGCTCGCTTGGTTTAAAAGATATTCAAAAAAATCCACAGAGTGGCGAGGGTTAAGACATAGTTTATTGTAACAAATAAACATGATTCCTCTGATAATTCTAATTGTTTCTGCTCACCATCATTATTTTTACAGGATTTCCCAAAATTTCAGTGAAAAAGTCAATTTTCAGAAAATCAGAACTTTTGTTTAAGTACAACCAACAGCTTGTGTTTATTTTCAATAGACAGCATTTTTCTCAAGTATTCTTGATCAATTTCATCAATCTATTGGTTAAAAACTGTTTGAGTCCAGCCTTATTTGCACACGAACACGTTTTTGAAAAGTCAACGATGTGGGGCACATTGAACCCCCAAAATGCGGCACTTTGAACATGGTTCATAGTACCCCACTTCGATACTCACTTTTCCTTTTATTGAGTGAACGAAGTGATTTATAAGTTTTGACATGTGATTATGCCACAAATTGGTCTGCAACGCTATCAAATTGCCTATTTAGAAATATTTGAGCAGATGGTATTCGTTTTTTGTAGCGGATGATTTTCTTTTCGAGAACGAAGTACAGCGGCGTTATGGCGAAGAATTGATTTGAAGAAAGTTAATTGATAAATTGATATAAAGCATCAATGACCTCAATCAAAATGATGTGGCTTTGAATACACTGGGACCTCCTCCTTGGTGGTCAAACAAATTGAATTGCTGATGCATAATGCATGATGCAAATCCAATGATTGATGTTTGATGACTTCTCAACATATCTCTCAGACCTACTTGTGCATGGGCAATGCTTACAAGTATGCGTTAATTGATGATCACAATGATGAATGTAATATTGTGAATCAATAAATTTAGCATTAATGCTATTCTACCATGAATAATGCTACTAATCTGAGAACTCTGATAGGTATGAGCATTTTTTCAGAAATTAGCATTTTTTTTCATATCAAGCATATACTATCATTTTTGCCAATAAAATCTCAAACTATGAATTTTGTTGTTTGATTCTGATAATTTATGAAATGAAGCTATATCTAATACATAAAGTCTAATAAAGTTGAACAAGAAAGCAATAAATAAAGGTGGTTCAATGTGCCACACAAATGGGAGATGAAATGTCACAGAAACGTCCAACACCTCAGAGATTAAATAACCGATTAATATCCGCATTAGATTTTGATTCATTTAGTTTAGCATATCCAAACTATTGCGAAAAGTTCAAAATCGTTACATATGATGGTTACATGCAACGATTGAAGAATTTTGAATCCGCTGTTAAAGACACGCGGTGGGTTTGAATTCCATTATCACCTAAAAAATTCTTCAGTAAAAGTGGTTGCAGTTTCTGGACATACTTAGTCCATGTTGTCGAGAAATGTTAATTTTAAAAAAATTCATCGAGCTATTTTCGAGAAAATTCAAATTTTAGATTATTTGAGTAGCAAGAAAAAGAACATTTTAAAATTTTTTCATAAATAATTCTCCAAAGAAGCTGCTTGCATTTTTTGAACATACCATGTAGCACATCTGAGCAATATCAATCTTACAAATTTTCATCGAGCTATTCCCGAGAAAATTCAAATTTTGAGTTGTTGAGTAGTATAAATACTCATTATTTTTTTCTTTGATAAAAATATCTATGGAAAACCTGTTTGCATCTTTGAATGTACTCTGCTATATGCAAGTGCAGTTGAAAAAGGTCGAACTTTCTTAAATATTTTTTATCAAACTCTCCTCGAGAAAATTCAAATTTTAAATTTCTAATTAGTTCGATTGTCTAGGCACGGAGTCTAGTTTAATTTGATGTAGATTTCTTATTATGATGGAATTTGAATTATCCCATGCCAAATAGTAACTTTTCAAGCAGAAATGAATGGTAAATCCCGTTTTTACAGTTGAAGAACGAAACTTTATTTTAATGATAAATTTTATAGATTAAAATGCTGTGCATGTCGACTGTTGTAGGCAATAATTGCCGAAAGTATAGTTTCTTCCCGTAATTGGGGTGGGTGGTGTCTGTGATTTTGTAGTTTTTCATGTTTCAGAAAAGTCATGATGACATGACTCGACGGATTGTTCACCCCACGGCCCCAGTTTGGTTCATTTCAGTTCGCCAAACGGCAGCACGTGGAAATGATGATGATGAATAACGTTCGCTAATGATCAAGTCAGAAAATGACTGCTATTTTGATTGTTTATTGATAAAGTAAAAGAGACTTAACTCGTGCGACAAAGGAAATAAGAAATGTATCGGATGTTGCAACTTTCTGAGATCTTTAAGAAGATGAGTTCTTTTAAGAACTGATTAATCCAATGGTTACAGTAGCATTGCATCTGTAAGTAGCCAATTCTAGCCCCTTTCACCCCAATTTGCACTTAAGTACATGCCCTACACTTTCATCGGAGCACACGCCCACGCATTGGGTAGCGAAGAAGAGAGGAAACAGAGCACACGCCCACGCATCAGAGCACGCATCGGCGCACTTGGGGGTAGAGCACGGAGCACCAATCGGAGCACGCGGCGCCGAGCACGTGTGATGAGTCACCGCAGGGTATATAAGGAAAGGCGTTGTCAGAGAAATTCATTCTCATTCTAACCATGCAGTACACGTGTGAATTCTGCTGTCAGTCCTTCTCTCGCTTTCAAGATTGTATTGCCCATGGAGCAGCGGAGACGGGTCGCAACTATTGTTGGACATGTTGTAAATGGTATGGAGACGAACACGATTGCCGCGCGTTTAATTATGGTGATGACAATGACTTGCTGTGTTTGGATTGCGACGGAAGTTTCGACGTAGAGGCGTACCATAAGCATGCGTGTGTGGGACGGTGTCGCTACTGTGATGTAGCAGTGAATGCTGAAGCGGAAGGATGGGATGAACATTTGTGTCCCTACCTTTTTGAGTTCATGCAAGAGGGCGGTGCAGCTGTGGAAGAAGAACGGATCATGGACGGTCGCGGATATAATTATCGATTTACCCCTCATCAAGCCATGAATGAATGGAAGGTATATTTAAATTCAATGTATGCGGACTTATATCGTGTCATTGTGCAACAACACCCCCACGAGGACGTGAAAGTGTTTGTGAGTATGAGACTCAGGTTTGCCAAGATGGATATGTCGACGGGCGAAGAGGAAGTGAGAGACATCACCACACCCTCATACATTCACGAAGGTGTCCAAGCACGTAACTTTGATACATGGTTCCGTGACATGGTGTCAATGTTTGAAGAATTTATTGAAGACTATCGAGAAGACGGATCAGGATTTGCGATGAAGGAAGTGTTGGAGTTACTAGTTCAAACAAGTTCCTTCCCTAATTTTCGCATGGGCGCACCGATTCCTATCCACCGAGATATCAAGCTCTGCAAAGGCATATGTGTGTTTGAGTGCAACACGTATACATCACATTGTTTTCAAGACAGTGTCCTCTATGCACTGGCCTACCAAGACAATCGCATTCCTCGACGTCGTGAACGTGTTGATTCCCGCACCAAGACATCCTATGACACGTATCAGAATCGTCTTCCTGCAGTGCGCAAGTTGAATTTGAACCAATATTATCATCTAGACTTTTCCATGATGACGTCAGAGGGGTTGATGAATACACGGGATATTCAAGAGTTCGAAAAGAAGAACAATGTCATTCTTCGTATCCACGTGCATGACAGTAAAGGATTTGTGGGTCAATTATACCCGGTCCGTCAAGCTGTGAAGGAGAACACACGCATCGTTCATCTGGTGATGGTGACGCGGTACGATATGGAGGATCAGTCTGGACATTTTCTTCCCGTGACGGATTTTCAGAAATGTGCTCGCATGTGGTATCGGAATATGAGCCAAACGCAAGTGAAACGATTTGAAACATGCGAGTTATGTAGCTTACGATTTAATTTCTACGAGAAGGGGATGAAGTATGGAAAGACAAAGGATATGGCGCACAAAGAACGTGTGGAACATCAAGCCAAATGCGATGGAGGATTTTTTCAGATGGAATCAACCCCGGAAGATACGAAACCGCATGAATTTATCGACCACGCGAAAACCACTCAACCCCTCGCTGTGATGTATGCGGACATTGAGAGCATGATTGATTCCGTGTCCAAGAAGCATACGGCAGCGTATGTGGGATCCTATGTTGTGTGGCATCCGGCGTTGGACAAGAAAGAATCGGTGGTGATCCATAAGGGGAACGAGTGCATTCCTGCCTTTATTACACACATCAGACAGGTGATCTGGTCGATGTTTGATCACATGAAAGCGACAAACCGTAACATGACGCTGACGGAGGCTGATATGCGGGACTATGAACAGACAGCTCAATGTAACATGTGCGGATGTGATGTAAAACCCCAGAAGCAAGGTGAAAAGAATGGGCATACGACAAAGGTGCGAGACCACGATCATATCACGGGTAAATATCTGCAAACCCTGTGCAATACATGTAACCTGCGACGACGTCAATCCCGGAACACATTAAACATCTTGTTTCACAATTGGAAGGGATATGACAGTCACCAGGTGATTGTACAAGGGTTTACCAAGTTGGATCACAAGTATAAGATCGAGCCCCTTTATGTGTCAGGAGACAAGACGTTGGGAGTGACCATCGTTCTTCCCATGCCATCCAATACCCTATATAAACTCCGATTCATCGATTCATGTCAGTTTTTGAAAGACTCTCTAAACAATTTGTCAACGACCATCAGTGACTTTCCTCACTCAAATCACATATTGAGCAACGTCTATCCGAATTGCGATCACACATCTATTCGGAAAGGATATTTTCCCTATACATATTTTGACTGCTGGGATCGTATCCACGAGACTCAATTGCCTCCGAAGGAAGCATTTTATGATGATTTGAGTGAGAAGGAGTTGGAAGAGGATGAGTATGCTGTGGCACAAAAGGCGTGGACAGAGACGGGGTGCAGCACGTTTGAAGATTGTATCCACTATTATTTGACAGTGGATGTAGCCTTGCTCGCAGACATCTTCGAACACTTTCGAAATGAAATACGCGACGTGTCTGCATTGGACCCCATCCACTATTTCGGCACACCTGGCTTGACCTATTCATTTTTCTTTAAAAAGACACAGGTCAAGTTGGAGAAATTGCATGACGTGGATATGTACCGCGTGTTTGAAGCAGGGATTCGTGGAGGGATGACATTTGTGAATCAACACCGCGCGCAAGCAGAAGAAGGGACTCACCTGTTTTATATCGATGCGAACAATTTATACGGTGCGGCCATGATGGGACCTTTGCCGAAGGATTGTTTTGCCTGGGTACGACCGGAGGTCTTGGTGGACATCAACGCCGAATGGGTGAGACGATACAATGTCAATGGCACCACGGGTCATGTACTGTGCGTCGATTTGGAATATCCCCCACACGTCCAAGATGCTACGGAAGATTTACCATTGGCTCCTTACCGCGGGACGGCGAAATGGGAGGACATGTCTCCCTATATGCAAGAGCTATGGCAAGAGTTGAACGGGAACCGACCCTTTCACTCAGCCAACAAGTTAATGATGACGCACGAGAATCGCAAAGAGTATGTGGTACATATCGCTGCTCTCAAGTATTATGTGGAGAAGGGCTTACATATCACCAAGGTTCATTACGGGATCTCCTTCAACCAAGAACCGTATATTCGCCCCTATGTTCAATACCATACACAAGAACGCGCCAAGGCAACCACGAAAATGCGCCGCAATCTCCACAAGTTGATGGTGAACGCACTGTACGGCAAGACGATGGAGAATGTGCGGAAATATGGGAAGCACTATTTTGTACGATCACCGAATGTATTTAGCAAATGGACACGTCATCCCTATTGCCAATCCTTCTTCAACATCAGCGACAAAGCCGTGGTGGTGAATGTGCGCAAGACCAAGGTAGACTTGAACAAGCCCATTTATATCGGGCAATGCATCCTGGACAACAGCAAGATTATTATGTACAAGCTGCTTGACCAGTGGAAAGCCAACAAGACGTGCACCTCAGTGGAACTCATTGGTGGGGACACAGACTCCTTCTTCCTCAAAGTCCGCAGCCGGTATACACGCGAAGAAGTGCTGCGTTCGTTTGACAACATCCCCAATTTTATTGATACGGAGGCGAAAGGTGTTCTCGATACCTCAAATTATCCCGTGAGTCATCCAGAGAGACGTACCGAGAATGCGAATCGTTTGGGATGTTTCAAGGATGAGTGTGTGGGGGATAGGGTGAAGGAGTTTGTATGTTTGAGTGCCAAGATGTACTCTTACATTGTCCTCAAAGGCAATGAGGAAGAAATCCACGACTGTCGCATGAAAGGAGTGTGTCAAGCAAAGAAGCGACAAGTGAAACATCAGAATTATGTGGACGCATTTGAAAAACATTCCGTTACCACAGTGTCACAAACCCTCCTTCAATCCCAGCACCACGTGATGAGAACAGTGACGCAAGTGAAGAAGGCCTTAAGTATCTGGGAGGATAAGCGGTGTTGGTATTTACCCAATCGGAGCCTTCCCTACGGTAACCATCGCCTATATGAAGAAGGGTATCTACACCCCACTGTCAAAAATGTCAAGGATCTGCAACCGCATGGTGGAGCTCAGAGCATCCTCCGCAATACCACTGCAGACATTGTTACCGCAACTCCCTCTGGCCACATACCGAGCATCACGCCCTTGTCGAGTCTATTGGAAATGGAACTCTTCGGTCGCTGTACAGATTTTTCCACGGGGGTGTATCCAAATTTTGGGCAACCACTCTCTGGAAACCTACGATCGTATTTGTAAAGAGATGCGTCAATTACTCGCCCCCTACGGATTGGACGTGAGCGATCCAATCACAAAATCCTGCACCGTTCAATGTCAATGGAACTATACAAAAGACCGCATGCAAACCATTCAACAGTTGCCATCGACATCAGTGATTTCCAACGAGCGCGAACTGTTTCCCGGAACGTTAATACGCAAAGGTAATTTGCATTGTTCCTTCTTTTCCAACGGAAGTGTGATTGTGACGGGTGTTTTATCGATTTCAGAAGCGGAATCGTTAGTGGAAGACATTCTCAAATCCCTATTCGAAGAAGATTCCCTCAATGAATCGGACAGCAACTAGTACCCCAACGTCGTGGGTTGTCGCAAGAGACCTGGGATATTCATTCAAAGCGATAGAAACGGTAACACATCTCAATGAAACGATCACTGCTGGTGAATTAGTGGATCGACTCATGGATCTCGATGAGCACGCTATGAATCACCATTTGGAGCGTAGGTGGATAGAGGATGACTCCCTGCTACACTGCAATACAATGACATTGGCGCGATCTGGAGTGAAAAAAGTGAGATTTGCAATGGATGTGTCAGATAACTCTTCCCATAAAAGTGACTTTAGAAAGAAATTAGAAGAAGAGACATTTCAATTATTATGTGAACGGAACTGTGTTATATGTTTTAAACAGGAACGATCCCTTCTCTTTTTACCATGTTCTCATAGTGTTATGTGTTTTACATGTTATAATGCCTTGGAAACGTTATCTTGTCCCCTTTGTGATCAAGACATTGCTTCAACAGTGACTGTCTATCGTGCATGATGTATGGAAAAACTCTGTGTACAGTGTATAGTGTACTATCACAAGTGACTGAACCTTGTACAAAACCTTGTAGTATTACCCTCTGTCTGAAATAAAAATACAATCATTGACATGATTCATTTCTTTATTGACTTCAAAACATGGGATAATGTAGAATACAAATAGGAATAGACAATTTTATCATTGAAGGACAAGTAGGTTTGAATGAGTTCTTGATCTTTCTCGTAAGCATCTAATGTTCGAAAGAAGGTCAGTGTTTTTTCCATAGACGTGTTAAAAGGGCGTTGGTTTAAAAAGTAAATACAGTAAGCACCACAATAGGCTTTAGGGCCTTGTATACGCAGAGGGCGACGATAGTTTAGAGGATAAGGTGTTGTCGATAACCATTCGGTCACATGCGGATAGTGAGATGGAGTGAGTCCATAAGAGTCAAAGAATTCGCACACGCGTTGATCCGCATTTTGATAAAAGGCCAACCAATGCTTGCCAGGTTGATGAGAGCGATCACTATTGACAATAAGTGTCTTTGATTCCGGGGAATGAGCAGGAAGTAGATCAGCAGGAAACACACCTTGGAAGGGAACGTAAGAAGATTGGAGGAGGCGATGAGCAAACGTTTGACAACTACACTGAATAGCACAGAGAAAATCATCTTCGCACATGCAGGCATTGAGTAAATGTTTCTCTTGTAATTGATTCATACCCTGCATGATTCCTTTGATTTCCGTGTTGCTTAACCCGTCTCCCATTCAGCCAACGCTGAGCTTTAATGAGACGGTGTTGATAAAGAGATGTCCAAGCGATAGGAGGAACGTGATTCTCGGGCTCCTTCACCATGTCTTATGAGGATGTCCATGCGCGCCAACACTTAAATAGCAGGTGGGATATACGCACTGGAGATGACAGCATTCTCCGGTGTGACGGAGAATTGTTCGTCATGAATGACAAACATTAATAAATCCAAATTTTGCGTGGTCGTATTCTCAAATTGCAATTCCAGTCCATATTGACGTGTATTGGTGGGTTGAACACTATCGATTTGTTTATCCAAGGTACAGTCAAAGGCGATAAAGTAACAGTATTTGGTAAAACTCTCCAAATCAATACCACATGATTCATTCGTGTTATAGACTTGAATCGCACGATTGAATTGACTGTAGGCAATCACGTCATCTTTGCAATTGATGGTGCCTCCTGTCATGATGGCTCCATTGGTGGTCATGGTGACTTGAGAGAGTCCATGCCTTTCAAAATAGAGTTTACGACTTCCTGGATCAAACCAAGAGTTACTGGGAACAACAGTAGTTTATAGTGTGACATCCGGCGCGACGCTTCGCTTGCGCCGGATGTCACACTTTTGCGGGTTTTTTTCAAAAAATCAAAATTTCAAAAATTTAGGTAGACTCCAAATTTCACGTGGCCGAAGGCCGAAGGGCGAAAATTTAAGCGTTTTTAAAAATAAAAAAAAAAAAAAAAAAAAAAAAAAAAAAAAAAAAAAAAAAAAAAAAAAAAAAAAAAAAAAAAAAAAAAAAAAAAAAAAAAAAAAATAAAAAAAAAAAAAAAAAAAAAAAAAAAAAAAAAAAAAAAAAAAAAAAAAAAAAAAAAAAAAAAAAAAAAAAAAAAAAAAAAAAAAAATAAAAAAAAAAAAAAAAAAAAAAAAAAAAAAAAAAAAAAAAAAAAAAAAAAAAAAAAAAAAAAAAAAAAAAAAAAAAAAAAAAAAAAAAAAAAAAAAAAAAAAAAAAAAAAAAAAAAAAAAAAAAAAAAAAAAAAAAAAAAAAAAAAAAAAAAAAAAAAAAAAAAAAAAAAAAAAAAAAAAAAAAAAAAAAAAAAAAAAAAAAAAAAAAAAAAAAAAAAAAAAAAAAAAATAAAAAAAAAAAAAAAAAAAAAAAAAAAAAAAAAAAAAAAAAAAAAAAAAAAAAAAAAAAAAAAAAAAAAAAAAAAAAAAAAAAAAAAAAAAAAAAAAAAAAAAAAAAAAAAAAAAAAAAAAAAAAAAAAAAAAAAAAAAAAAAAAAAAAAAAAAAAATAAAAAAAAAAAAAAAAAAAAAAAAAAAAAAAAAAAAAAAAAAAAAAAAAAAAAAAAAAAATAAAAAAAAAAAAAAAAAAAAAAAAAAAAAAAAAAAAAAAAAAAAAAAAAAAAAAAAAAAAATAAAAAAAAAAAAAAAAAAAAAAAAAAAAAAAAAAAAAAAAAAAAAAAAAAAAAAAAAAAAAAAAAAAAAAAAAAAAAAAAAAAAAAAAAAAAAAAAAAAAAAAAAAAAAAAAATAAAAAAAAAAAAAAAAAAAAAAAAAAAAAAAAAAAAAAAAAAAAAAAAAAAAAAAAAAAAAAAAAAAAAAAAAAAAAAAAAAAAAAAAAAAAAAAAAAAAAATAAAAAAAAAAAAAAAAAAAAAAAAAAAAAAAAAAAAAAAAAAAAAAAAAAAAAAAAAAAAAAAAAAAAAAAAAAAAAAAAAAAAAAAAAAAAAAAAAAAAAAAAAAAAAAAAAAAAAAAAAAAAAAAAAATAAAAAAAAAAAAAAAAAAAAAAAAAAAAAAAAAAAAAAAAAAAAAAAAAAAAAAAAAAAAAAAAAAAAAAAAAAAAAAAAAAAAAAAAAAAAAAAAAAAAAAAAAAAATAAAAAAAAAAAAAAAAAAAAAAAAAAAAAAAAAAAAAAAAAAAAAAAAAAAAAAAAAAAAAAAAAAAAAAAAAAAAAAAAAAAAAATAAAAAAAAAAAAAAAAAAAAAAAAAAAAAAAAAAAAAAAAAAAAAAAAAAAAAAAAAAAAAAAAAAAAAAAAAAAAAAAAAAAAAAAAAAAAAAAAAAAAAAAAAAAAAAAAAAAAAAAAAAAAAAAAAAAAAAAAAAAAAAAAAAAAAAAAAAAAAAAAAAAAAAAAAAAAAAAAAAAAAAAAAAAAAAAAAAAAAAAAAAAAAAAAAAAAAAAAAAAAAAAAAAAAAAAAAAAAAAAAAAAAAAAAAAAAAAAAAAAAAAAAAAAAAAAAAAAAAAAAAAATAAAAAAAAAAAAAAAAAAAAAAAAAAAAAAAAAAAAAAAAAAAAAAAAAAAAAAAAAAAAAAAAAAAAAAAAAAAAAAAAAAAAAAAAAAAAAAAAAAAAAAAAAAAAAAAAAAAAAAAAAAAAAAAAAAAAAAAAAAAAAATAAAAAAAAAAAAAAAAAAAAAAAAAAAAAAAAAAAAAAAAAAAAAAAAAAAAAAAAAAAAAAAAAAAAAAAAAAAAAAAAAAAAAAAAAAAAAAAAAAAAAAAAAAAAAAAAAAAAAAAAAAAAAAAAAAAAAAAAAAAAAAAAAAAAAAAAAAAAAAAAAAAAAAAAAAAAAAAAAAAAAAAAAAAAAAAAAAAAAAAAAAAAAAAAAAAAAAAAAAAAAAAAAAAAAAAAAAAAAAAAAAAAAAAAAAAAAAAAAAAAAAAAAAAAAAAAAAAAAAAAAAAAAAAAAAAAAAAAAAAAAAAAAAAAAAAAAAAAAAAAAAAAAAAAAAAAAAAAAAAAAAAAAAAAAAAAAAAAAAAAAAAAAAAAAAAAAAAAAAAAAAAAAAAAAAAAAAAAAAAAAAAAAAAAAAAAAAAAAAAAAAAAAAAAAAAAAAAAAAAAAAAAAAAAAAAAAAAAAAAAAAAAAAAAAAAAAAAAAAAAAAAAAAATAAAAAAAAAAAAAAAAAAAAAAAAAAAAAAAAAAAAAAAAAAAAAAAAAAAAAAAAAAAAAAAAAAAAAAAAAAAAAAAAAAAAAACAAAAAAAAAAAAAAAAAAAAAAAAAAAAAAAAAAAAAAAAAAAAAAAAAAAAAAAAAAAAAAAAAAAAAAAAAAAAAAAAAAAAAAAAAAAAAAAAAAAAAAAAAAAAAAAAAAAAAAAAAAAAAAAAAAAAAAAAAAAAAAAAAAAAAAAAAAAAAAAAAAAAAAAAAAAAAAAAAAAAAAAAAAAAAAAAAAAAAAAAAAAAAAAAAAAAAAAAAAAAAAAAAAAAAAAAAAAAAAAAAAAAAAAAAAAAAAAAAAAAAAAAAAAAAAAAAAAAAATAAAAAAAAAAAAAAAAAAAAAAAAAAAAAAAAAAAAAAAAAAAAAAAAAAAAAAAAAAAAAAAAAAAAAAAAAAAAAAAAAAAAAAAAAAAAAAAAAAAAAAAAAAAAAAAAAAAAAAAAAAAAAAAAAAAAAAAAAAAAAAAAAAAAAAAAAAAAAAAAAAAAAAAAAAAAAAAAAAAAAAAAAAAAAAAAAAAAAAAAAAAAAAAAAAAAAAAATAAAAAAAAAAAAAAAAAAAAAAAAAAAAAAAAAAAAAAAAAAAAAAAAAAAAAAAAAAAAAAAAAAAAAAAAAAAAAAAAAAAAAAAAAAAAAAAAAAAAAAAAAAAAAAAAAAATAAAAAAAAAAAAAAAAAAAAAAAAAAAAAAAAAAAAAAAAAAAAAAAAAAAAAAAAAAATAAAAAAAAAAAAAAAAAAAAAAAAAAAAAAAAAAAAAAAAAAAAAAAAAAAAAAAAAAAAAAAAAAAAAAAAAAAAATAAAAAAAAAAAAAAAAAAAAAAAAAAAAAAAAAAAAAAAAAAAAAAAAAAAAAAAAAAAAAAAAAAAAAAAAAAAAAAAAAAAAAAAAAAAAAAAAAAAAAAAAAAAAAAAAAAAAAAAAAAAAAAAAAAAAAAAAAAAAAAAAAAAAAAAAAAAAAAAAAAAAAAAAAAATAAAAAAAAAAAAAAAAAAAAAAAAAAAAAAAAAAAAAAAAAAAAAAAAAAAAAAAAAAAAAAAAAAAAAAAAAAAAAAAAAAAAAAAAAAAAAAAAAAAAAAAAAAAAAAAAAAAAAAAAAAAAAAAAAAAAAAAAAAAAAAAAAAAAAAAAAAAAAAAAAAAAAAAAAAAAAAAAAAAAAAAAAAAAAAAAAAAAAAAAAAAAAAAAAAAAAAAAAAAAAAAATAAAAAAAAAAAAAAAAAAAAAAAAAAAAAAAAAAAAAAAAAAAAAAAAAAAAAAAAAAAAAAAAAAAAAAAAAAAAAAAAAAAAAAAAAAAAAAAAAAAAAAAAAAAAAAAAAAAAAAAAAAAAAAAAAAAAAAAAAAAAAAAAAAAAAAAAAAAAAAAAAAAAAAAAAAAAAAAAAAAAAAAAATAAAAAAAAAAAAAAAAAAAAAAAAAAAAAAAAAAAAAAAAAAAAAAAAAAAAAAAAAAAAAAAAAAAAAAAAAAAAAAAAAAAAAAAAAAAAATAAAAAAAAAAAAAAAAAAAAAAAAAAAAAAAAAAAAAAAAAAAAAAAAAAAAAAAAAAAAAAAAAAAAAAAAAAAAAAAAAAAAAAATAAAAAAAAAAAAAAAAAAAAAAAAAAAAAAAAAAAAAAAAAAAAAAAAAAAAAAAAAAAAAAAAAAAAAAAAAAAAAAAAAAAAAAAAAAAAAAAAAAAAAAAAAAAAAAAAAAAAAAAAAAAAAAAAAAAAAAAAAAAAAAATAAAAAAAAAAAAAAAAAAAAAAAAAAAAAAAAAAAAAAAAAAAAAAAAAAAAAAAAAAAAAAATAAAAAAAAAAAAAAAAAAAAAAAAAAAAAAAAAAAAAAAAAAAAAAAAAAAAAAAAAAAAAAAAAAAAAAAAAAAAAAAAAAAAAAAAAAAAAAAAAAAAAAAAAAAAAAAAAAAAAAAAAAAAAAAAAAAAAAAAAAAAAAAAAAAAAAAAAAAAAAAAAAAAAAAAAAAAAAAAAAAAAAAAAAAAATAAAAAAAAAAAAAAAAAAAAAAAAAAAAAAAAAAAAAAAAAAAAAAAAAAAAAAAAAAAAAAAAAAAAAAAAAAAAAAAAAAAAAAAAAAAAAAAAAAAAAAAAAAAAAAAAAAAAAAAAAAAAAAAAAAAAAAAAAAAAAAAAAAAATAAAAAAAAAAAAAAAAAAAAAAAAAAAAAAAAAAAAAAAAAAAAAAAAAAAAAAAAAAAAAAAAAAAAAAAAAAAAAAAAAAAAAAAAAAAAAATAAAAAAAAAAAAAAAAAAAAAAAAAAAAAAAAAAAAAAAAAAAAAAAAAAAAAAAAAAAAAAAAAAAAAAAAAAAAAAAAATAAAAAAAAAAAAAAAAAAAAAAAAAAAAAAAAAAAAAAAAAAAAAAAAAAAAAAAAAAAAAAAAAAAAAAAAAAAAAAAAAAAAAAAAAAAAAAAAAAAAAAAAAAAAAAAAAAAAAAAAAAAAAAAAATAAAAAAAAAAAAAAAAAAAAAAAAAAAAAAAAAAAAAAAAAAAAAAAAAAAAAAAAAAAAAAAAAAAAAAAAAAAAAAAAAAAAAAAAAAAAAAAAAAAAAAAAAAAAAAAAAAAAAAAAAAAAAAAAAAAAAAAAAAAAAAAAAAAAAAAAAAAAAAAAAAAAAAAAAAAAAAAAAAAAAAAAAAAAAAAAAAAAAAAAAAAAAAAAAAAAAAAAAAAAAAAAAAAAAAAAAAAAAAAAAAAAAAAAAAAAAAAAAAAAAAAAAAAAAAAAAAAAAAAAAAAAAAAAAAAAATAAAAAAAAAAAAAAAAAAAAAAAAAAAAAAAAAAAAAAAAAAAAAAAAAAAAAAAAAAAAAAAAAAAAAAAAAAAAAAAAAAAAAAAAAAAAAAAAAAAAAAAAAAAAAAAAAAAAAAAAAAAAAAAAAAAAAAAAAAAAAAAAAAAAAAAAAAAAAATAAAAAAAAAAAAAAAAAAAAAAAAAAAAAAAAAAAAAAAAAAAAAAAAAAAAAAAAAAAAAAAAAAAAAAAAAAAAAAAAAAAAAAAAAAAAAAAAAAAAAAAAAAAAAAAAAAAAAAAAAAAAAAAAAAAAAAAAAAAAAAAAAAAAAAAAAAAAAAAAAAAAAAAAAAAAAAAAAAAAAAAAAAAAAAAAAAAAAAAAAAAAAAAAAAAAAAAAAAAAAAAAAAAAAAAAAAAAAAAAAAAAAAAAAAAAAAAAAAAAAAAAAAAAAAAAAAAAAAAAAAAAAAAAAAAAAAAAAAAAAAAAAAAAAAAAAAAAAAAAAAAAAAAAAAAAAAAAAAAAAAAAAAAAAAAATAAAAAAAAAAAAAAAAAAAAAAAAAAAAAAAAAAAAAAAAAAAAAAAAAAAAAAAAAAAAAAAAAAAAAAAAAAAATAAAAAAAAAAAAAAAAAAAAAAAAAAAAAAAAAAAAAAAAAAAAAAAAAAAAAAAAAAAAAAAAAAAAAAAAAAAAAAAAAAAAAAAAAAAAAAAAAAAAAAAAAAAAAAAAAAAAAAAAAAAAAAAAAAAAAAAAAAAAAAAAAAAAAAAAAAAAAAAAAAAAAAAAAATAAAAAACAAAGAACATAATAACACCCCACAAACACGTAAACAAACCACAGACGAAAAAAAAAACAAACAAAATAAATCAAATAACACAAACAAAGAAAAAAAATAACAAGAAAACTAAAAAACAAAAAAAGCAAAAAAAACAATAACAGAAAATCAAGATAAACCACCCCATTAGAGCAGCCACCACAAGTCGCCCCCCCCCCCGCCAACCGCGCCCCCCCGCCCCGGCTCACCCCCCACCCCTCCCGGTCCCGCGCCCAGCCCGCCCTCCTCCCCGCCGCCCCCGGCCGCTCCGCGCTCCCCCCCCCCCACCCCCCCTCCCCCTCCCCCCCGTTCACCGGACGCCCCCCCCCATCGAGGTCGCTGGCACACGCCGGCCCGCTACGTCCTTGTCGCCCACGCGACGCCCCGGGCCCCCCCCACCCCCCCCCCGTGCCTGGCCCGCCCCGGTCCTTGCCGCCCTAACCCCACCATGCCCCGGTATCCCCCACCCTGCTTCCGCTACGCCCCTCCCCCCACGCTGCCCCGACCCTAGCACGGCCTCTACACCCCCCGACGCCCGGCCCGTCCCCAGGACCACCCATCCCACGCGCCCGCCCCCTCGCGAACCTCCCCCCCCTCCTCGCCCCGACCCCCTCCCCGCCCCCCCCCCTCGCCCCCCCGCACGATCTGCTGCCCCGGCCCCCCCCCCCCCCCCCGCCCGCACCCCCCCCCCCGGCCCCACGCCGGGCCAATCCCTTCCTCTCGGCCCCCCCGCAGTCCCCCCGCTCCCGACGCCGCAGCCTCGCCTCGCACTCCCCACGCGCTGGTCTCTCCCCCCCCTCACACTACACCTCTTCGGCACCTCCCGACCGACGCCTCCACCTCCCCCCCCCCCCCGCCTCCTCGCTCACCCAGCTCCGCCCCCCCCCATACCCCCAACCCACCCCCGCCACACTCCTCCCAACGGCCCCCGTCGCCAAGCCCCCGCGCCCCCGCGCCTACCCCCCCCCTGCCCCACGCGCCCCCCCTCCCTCCCCTCGCCCCCTCTGCGCATCCGACCCGCCACTACCCCACCACCAGCACCATACACTCCCCACCCTCCCGTCGCCCCGCCGATAAAGGTCGCCCTCCCCATCCCCACCTAGTCTTCCCGCCTCACTGCCAGTCCTGGCCACAGCCGCCCGACCTCACCCCACTTCCCATCGCCCCGCCTTCTCCCCCCTCCCCCCCGGAAGCCTCAAGTCCCCGCCCTGTCCTCCGCAGCCCCGGCTAGTGCCACTCGCGCCCCCCGCCCGCTGCCCTCGCTTAGGCCGCAAGACTCACGCCGATTCCCACGCTGTCGACTACACCGGCAGCACACAAACCCCCCCCCACTACGTCCCGGCCGCGAGACCTTCCACGCAGCGCGCCCGGCCTGGCCGCCTAGGCCACTACACGCCCCCGCCCGCCCCGCCCCCATCCCCCCGCGCCGAACCCAACACCGCCACCCCCCCCCTGCACGTCGTCCCGCCCCCAACCTTCCCACCCATGACCGACCGCCGACCCGGC
>CAJQUW010016646.1:110000-116642 GCA_907163375.1 Prostheceraeus crozeri
CTCGCCACTCACACCACCCGCCTGCGGGCCCCGTATCATGGTTTTACACTGACTCCCATATATGTATACTAAAACGTGCTTCTGCCCTGCAACCATTGTTTTCTGTATGAGTACAATACGCTAAGGCTCATAGACCACTAACACCCAATGAGGCACAAGATCGCCATGTTTTACAACGCATACAATATTTTGACTACAACTTGTCTTAATGCCTGATGCCACTTGTATTCTGTATGATAAAATTACGTAAGGCTCCATATAACAATTATATATTGGGAGTAGCTTACCGTTTCACAATTGAATGAGTTTAAAATTTGCTCAAGGTTGGGCGCTGTCTCCGATGGCGAAGATACGAGTCAATAATAGCGAAGTTTCCTTTTGAAAATGATATAGATTCCGTCGAGTCTTAATAAACGGAAATCGTAAATATAGTTTACTAAAATTTTTCTTAAAAGAGATGCTAATAGCCTCTCGAATAACCTAATTGTTTGCAAACATGGCCACTTTCCCCCCCCGATTACAGTCAAAGCTCGTCCTTTTAACAACGATAACGTTCACAGTATTCGTTCACATCCGAAAATGTCTTCTGCCTCTTCTAAATGTCTAAATAATAGTTAGCTCTGATGCCAAGATGTCTCTTTGAATTTCTTCTTCAAATTATAGTTTGCAAACGATATTGATGGCGGTTATCTTGCAATGGGTCTTCAAATCGATTTAATCACTAAAAATTCTCTGAAGTTTTTGATGCGTGGATGTCTTTCTTCCTCCCTTGTTTGAAGATATTTCCCTGAAATTCCTGTTAGCATCTCAATACACTTCTTCCGTTGGATCTCGTTCACAATATGGTCTGAAATTTTTCTTGTTCAAATCGGCAAAGGCGATGCTTGAACGTGCCATTTCGTTAAAACGTAGTGAATTAATTATGATAAAAAATAAAAATGTTGAAATCGCTGATGAAATTTGACCACAATAAAAAAAAAAGATAAAGTCACAGATGATTCGTAAGCAGTCACAGTCTCGTAGAACGCTCGCAGAATGAATACACGCAGTAATACGTGGAATAATGGCGCAGCTGTTCAAAGTTAAAAGTCATGAGTTATGGCGGCTCACAAAGAATTCTCTCATACTTGATAGCTTAAACGGTAGCAGCTGTCATGTTGAGAAATTTGTAACAGATGTTCAATGTCTTAATACAGATAAAAACAAATCAATATTCCTTAACATGAGTTCATAAGAATAAAATGGAACAATGTAAACGTTTTAATTAGATTAAATTAAATCATTTCAAAATCGAATAAGTAGCAAGGAAAGACTTCATTGTGACAGTTTTAAATCAAGACGCCCCGCCCTTCTGTCTAAGTAGTAAGGAAAGACAATCATTAAGATCAGTTTTTAAATCAAACCCCCCTCCCTGCTGACTAAGTAGCAAGAAAGTCCTTCATTTGTGGAACAGGTTTTAAATCATACCCCCTACCCTTCTGACTATTAGTAAAGAAAGACATCATTAGAGACCATTATTTAAATCAATACCCCCCCCCCATAGTAAGGAAAGTCTTCATTATAAAAATGTTTAAATCAATACCCCTCTGACTAAGTAGTAAGGAAAAGACAGCATAGAGAACAGTTTTAAAATCAACTACCCCCCCCTCCTTCTGACTTCTAGGGGTCCCATAAGAATTTTTTTATTATAAAATGAGCAACATAAATGAGTTTTGAAATTTATATGGAACACAACACGGACAAATTCACCTAAGAAAATCGCAAATGAATAGGGAATAAAGAATTTCCATGTTTCTAATGAGAAACGAATTACAATTCCTAAAAAATAGACCAACAGAACTTTCATTCCGGAACAAATAGTTCCATCAAAGAACTGTAATTTTCTTAACGAATCTCCATACGTCGACAAAAACGGCGTACATTGGGTCAGCAGGTATCTTTAGTAAAAACGGAAGATAATTATTATTTGACTCAATACGGGCTTCCTACCTACAAACGAAGTTAATAAATTACTTGAAAATGGAACTTATAATACATTTCAAATTCAAAAACCGGGAACAACTTATTGTGGCAATTAGGTATTTATGTTTTATGTAAATTAACAGGAAGGAGTACCATTTCTAGATATTATGTAGAGTTAAACATTCTAATAAACTCAACGTAAGCTAGCTAAAGACCCACCTAGAGGTTAAAGCTCTGTTTTCTGTAATTCAGTTTGAATAAAAACGGCCTCTGATATCCTCATTATCTAAATCTTTAATTTCATAAGTAAACGGATAAGTTTGATTTATTTACAAATTTCAAATATCTCTCGTCCAGTAATCCGAGAAGCAGCGCTGAGCATTTCAAATGTGTTCTATATTTAAATATTCTAACTCTATCTCCAATTTTAAATTTCGGCTTAAGTTTTTGCAAATTCGGATTACTCGCATTCGAAAATTATGCTCGAATATTTTCTTTCGTATCAAATCAGGTCGTTAGAAGCATTCCTTTGGAGTTTCTCTTCAATACCAGAATGAACTTTATTATTTACTCTCGTACAATTCCTGTAATATCTTCAACCAATTTCTGATTTCTTTGCTCAGTAAATTTCGTGAATAAGTTTATTTTTTAACGTCCGATTGATTCTTCGAGCACGACAGCTGTTCTGCGTTTTCAGTTGATGAAACTGAGCCTTGGCGATGACCTTCGTCTGTTTTCAAAAGTGGCTTACGTTTCTGTTATAAAATTCCGATCCTTTATCAACAAACAATTTTTTTGGCTTTCTATTACTTTCTTTAAAGATTTCTTCAAACGCATATTTAACTGATAGACCACTTTTATTTTTTAAAGGCTTTACCCAAGCGTATCGTGTATATAAATCTATAACGGTCAATGCGTATTTGTAGTCCCTTTCATTCGGCATATGAATAAGATCAGCACTCCAAATATCATCTTCATTAAATACTTTTACTTTCAATAAATATTTAGGCCTTCTGTATTCTTTATGAATTTCAGACGCGTAGGTTCGAGCGTTGCTCTCAGAGTTATTAGTTCGAGCGTTGCTCTCAGACAGCTTAGCTGTCGTTTCATTTAAACCCTGACCGAATAATATTTTAGCTTGTAAAGCTTTCTTAACAAACATTCTTTCAATTTTTTCTCTAAATGTAGGATTTTGAATACTATCTAATTCTTGAATCATCTTCTTATCAGCTGCATGTCGAGAACTTAGATCATGATTTCGATAAGCTAAATCATGCCTGTAAGCTGCGGCATCTACTCTATTTATCGGTTCTTCACCTGGTTTCGGATTATTATTCTCATCTAGTCTTATATCTAATCGAGTTCCTGGACCGGTATATGAATGACCAGGAAGATGTTTTTCTTTCGAATATTTACTCCAAATAAAGCCAGGAAAGTTTTCTAATGTTTTTTGTATATCACCACCGAAGTGGTATGGAACTTTGTTCTTGTCACCTCCAATATGCTGACAATTTGAGTTTTTATTTTTGCTTAATAGATAATTCAATAAATCTAAATTAGAAATTTTTAATTTAATGAAATTTTCGGAATTTGTAGAATTCATTTTAAAAGATAAAAAAAAATTAAAAGATAAAATAAAATAATTGTTTTACCGAAAAGAACTAAAGGTTCTGAGGTTATTACCTTATCATACTAGGACTTAGATATATTCCAGAACCATCTTTTGTTTCTTTAATTTCAATTAAATCATCAACATTGTGGAGAATATTTTTAAGAACTCGTTTTCCTTCATCAACTAATTTTAATTTACTAATAAAATTATCTACTACTCCTTCACCCCTAGCAACTTTCTCTAACTCTCTGTTATGACGTTTTTGTTCTTCTAATGCTGCTTTCTCTGATTTATTTTTATTTACTGCTTGGACAATACCAGCTGTCCCACCTGCAACACTTCCTGCAGCTGCTATGCCTCCTATTATTAGTGGAATTAATGGGAGAATCCCGCCATTCTTTTCTTCTTGTAATTGAATATTCTCTATCATTGGTTTACTTATGTAATACTTTTTTTTGTTAATCGTAATAGTTTTAGGGGTATTTTTGTCAACAATATTACGTAATTTTAATTCAACAGTTTTGTTATTATTACCTTTCGCTTGCGACATTTTTAATAAAAAAATTTTAAGTTACCAAAAAATTTTAATCTATTCTAGTTATTAAAAAATTTCAAGTTACCAAAAAATTTTTAAGTTACAATAAATTTTATCATTCTAGTTATTAAAAAAATTACAAGTTACTAAAAAATTTTAATCTATTCTAGTTATGAAAAAATTTAATGTACTATATCCTTACCATTTTCCAATAAGAATTTTCACTATTAGAATATTTTCATCTTTAGCATAAACCATAAGCCATCTAATGAATGTTGTGGAATCTTTTTTTTCAATATAATTGTTACATCATCAGCAGTCTTGTTTATATTTCAGATATGTGCACTTTAAATCGAAAACAGAAACAGGGATATAAAAAAGTCTCCAAACTCAGAGTTAATTGGGGTTCAACTCCAATTTCTATACAAAGATTTCGATAAGAATCATATCCTTCACATAAATTGTAATAATGGTATCAATCGAATATTAATGGATCAATTGGATATCGAGTTTGATTTAATGAAACTTGTAGATAAACTTCGAATTGTATTAATATGGAAGGATTCTTGTTTCTTATCAAAACTTGGGGAATTATTTCTTTTGAATTGTTTGTAATAAATATCTTTGGGTATTCGCAGTTCTAGTAAAATGCAAGTTAAATCTTTGTTCGGAAATAGTTTTGAACTTAGCAAGTACGCTTTAGAATATTTACCTGGGTATGGGTTTGTTAGTATTTAATCTTTTTGCAATAGCGGTTCAATCTCTAAATTGGAGTTTTTTTTTTTTAAATTTGCTTGATCACCATTCAAGTTCTATCAATTTTAAATATGCTTTTTGTCCAGGTCTTTCCAAAAATAGATTAATTCATTTTTTACTGTACGTTGTATTATGAATTTGTATATTTAATTGAACATGAGATTTTGTCATTATATAAATATCCGAATAATGGAGACAATGACCAATTTACTGTCTGTTTACTTTTTTTTGTTAAAATTCACGTCATTCTTTTTATGCATCATTATTGGTTTTATTTAAATGTTTTGCAATATTTTCTACATCATTTCGCAATTCCTGCTGCTTCTGTTCCAGCGAGTGAGTTAAATCAATCAGCACTTATACCATATTAGTATCTGGAAACCAACCTTCGATTTCATTATTCTTATTATTATTTTCCCATGTTTTAATCGAAGCTTTAATCATTTACACCTCTTGGGAATCACTTATTGTGTCTATATTTTGAGTATTGCACATTCTAAACGCATTTGTGTAAATAATCTTGGAAAGAAATTATTCTCTAGTGCCAATATTATCGGTTTTCTGGTAATGGTGTTGTAAAATTGGATCACGATATAAAGAATATTCACAATGTAAAAACGAATCAGGTAAATATATATAACTCTGCTGATTATCAACTTCAAAAATTAAATCACCTCCAGTATTTATTCTACTGGAAGATCCGGGATTCATAGCAATTCTTATATAGTCATTCTTTTTTTGATTATTACTCACGAACGGAGGATCGTCTAATCTAAATTTATTTTCGATAAGCGAAGACATTTTTATAAAAAATAATTTGACTTTTTGTTTTTCTCACAGACAGAAAAAATTTTTACTAAAAAAATTACTAAAAAATTTTACTAAAATATATTTTAGAATTTTGCTAGACCAGCTCCGCTACAGCTTTGCTGGTTAGACCGAAGGTTGCTGCTCACGCCATTACCTCTTATTTCTTCAATTGAACGAACCGTAGGTTCTACGGCTACGCCTGTTTTTTTATTATTTTTATTTTCATTATGTTTACTATTAGACGGAGCTCCGCTCCTCAAGGTTTCCCCAACAGCAATGTTAGCAATTTTATTTTTTGTTTCATCTGAAAGTTTTTTTAAATTTTTTAGTTCTTCAGAATCATTCCTAAGTTTACGAATAGCTTCTAGTTGTTTTAATTCGTTTTGAGACTTGACAGCATTTGATATTGCACTAGCTGTACTACCTATAGCAGCTGCTCCTTTTGCAGCAGATGTAATCAAATCTTTATTATTTTTAATAAAGTTAACGATACTTCCAATACCAGAGGAGATCCCAGCTCCTTCCGTGTGAACGGCACCTGCGGTGCCTAGGAACTTTTGTGTTCCGACTGTTTCTCTATTATCATAATGATAAACAGGATTCATACGTGGTTCATGAGCAATTTTTTGATTTGAAGCAAAATGTTTAAGATTGTGTTTATAAATTATAGGCATTTTTTAAGATTAAATTTGACTTTTGGGAAAAATATCTACGTGTTAAGATTTACGTTTGTGAATGGACAACAACTTCGAGATAACTTTATTAATTGACTGTTGCACTTTATCTATTGCGTCAAGCAGCGTGTGATGTACTTTAATTTCTTTTCTATTAACTTGCATTTTCTGCTGATTAATCTTCAATGCCGTTTTCAGTGCATTTAACTTAATTTTAAGAACATCTAATTGTCTTTTAACAGAATCTAACTGTTCTTTATTTTCTTTAGAGTTTTCTTGTAAATTTTTCTTTA